>JAPWTK010001318.1:0-59192 GCA_029963805.1 Aromia moschata
AGGCATATCCTGAGAGACGACGTCGAAGACGTATGTAGGAAATGTGGATCTGCAGGCGAAACTATAGAGCACATAATAGGAGGGTGTCCCGCGCTAGCAGAGTCAGCATATCTCGGCAGGCACAACCAACTTGCGAAGATGGTCCACCAACAACTGGCACTCAAGTATGGCCTGTTAGCGACGGCTCCGCCATACTACAAATACGCCCCGGAAGCTGTGCTGGAATCGGAAACAGCAGTGATGTACTGGGATAGGCTAATCATCACCGACCGAACAGTGGACTTCAACCGACCAGACATTGTACTGATCAACAAGGAACAACGAAGAGGGATCATCATAGACACCGCAGTGCCACTTACTCACAACATTCAGAAGACTGAACGGGAGAAGATCGCGAAATACGAAAATCTATCAATCGAGCTGAAGCGCCTATGGAAACTGGAGAAGGTGGAGACGTACGCCCTAGTTATATCGGCAGAAGGCGTGATGACGACCAGATTCGCCAAGAACATCGCGGCATTAGGACTGTCTTATAATATTATTCGAAATGGCCAGAAGGCAGTTGTACTACAAACTTGTCACATTGTTAGAAAGGTTTTGGGACAGGATGAATTTCCTCCCCTCGCTTGAGCCTAATTTCTGCTGGAGGCGGGGATGAGATATCAAGCCATCACTGTCTGCAGCAGGAATGGGTGAATGTTTCCCAGCGTTTACGCTGAGAAGTGTGACTATAAAGTCGGCGAAATAATAAATAATAAATAATAATAATAATAATAATTCTGCTGGAGGCGGGGATGAGATATCAAGCCATCACTGTCTGCAGTAGGAATAGGTGAATGTTTCCCAGCGTTTACGCTGAGAAGTGTGACTATAAAGTCGGCGAAATAATAATAATAATAATAATTATAATAATAATACTAATTTTTATTCATCCTTTTGATCACAGTCATATGATATAGGATATGTCAAGAACATAATAAAATAAAATAGAACAACAATCTAAAAGTAGAGTAAAAAATAAAGGAGACATAATATACATATACATGAACATGAATTTTCAAATATGTGAACATTTACATATAAAAATAAATAAATAAATATAAATATGTATATATGATAAAACAAGTATATAATATATGATAAAAATAAAGGTGAGATCACAGTCTGTCAAAATAATACTCATTTAATGAGTAATAGCATATATTTAGTAAAAAAAATTTAACTTTTATTTTGAAGCGCTTTGTTGGATATTTCTTAATAGTGTTTGGAAGATGATTGTATGCTTTTATGCTAAATATTTTGGGCATTGCTGATATTTTGCCATTCTATGTCTTGGTATTTCCAAGACCTTCGGTCAAACTTCTAGCTTTTTTACTTTAATTGAAATGATATCAGGAATGTCAAGTTTGCCTCGCCTTAATTTACTTTGAACTGAATCTCTGTTTGAATAAAAGCAAAATATAAGAAAACTTATTTTCCTTCTTACATTTTTTTTAGAACTAATTAAAGTTTTGATTTATTCTTTTCATAAAAAAGTCACTAGTCATTTGAAATATTTCAAAACTAAATTGAAATTTTTATTTCCCGTTGTAGGAATTTTGATCAGCTATGAAAGTAAATAGTGTGTACTTACACCAGGGTATGTGTGTAATTGCACCAGGGTGTAATTTTTAATGCAATAAATGTTACCAATAGATGCAAAAATTCTCTTTTGTGAAATTATGCTATTGTGTAATATACAATAGTAGGTATATTATTATTATGGTATTATACTCTGTAAATTGAAAATTTAAAATTAGTCAATTACTAGGCATATTTGAAATAAAACTAATTGCATAATTAAATTATTTATTAAGTATTAGTTAACATCTGTGTAAAATTTTAATTAATGGGACAAGTTCAGTTGACTAGATATATTAAATAATCATTATGCAATTCATTGAAAGGCAGAGGAAGGTTGAAATCTCAAAAATATATGTCCTTATTAATGTTTGTAGCGTTTTTTACATACACAGGGTATTTCATTTTAACATGTAACAATTTTTTGGAGCAACGCTCTGTTCATGATCATTAGAGCACAAGCCAGTAAATACACGGTGGAGACTTTAACTGGAATATATTCGCTAGCGGGGTGGTGAATGATTTTTCAAAAAATTCCCGAGACACGTCAACTTTTAAATGTATTTACCTACATTTTGCAAGTAATGTGAAAAATATAGCCCTTCAGGGGTGGCTGAAACCACCCTCGACATGATTTTTTCAAATGCAACCCTATGGCTTGTGACCCCTCATTGTAAAGCTGGTGGAAAGAGGAATCCAACGCACTGATCAAATTTTAATTTTTAGTATGTTTGTAGGGTTGCATACAATTAAAACAATTTAAAAATTAAATTTATTTTCAACATAACAATTGTTCAAAATGTGCACCATTCACTTGTTGGCAGCATCCCAGTCTGTGGTAGGTTTCGTCCCTTACATTATGCAACATTTGCGGTGTTATTTTTCCGATTTCCTCTCTTATCCTTTCCTGCAGATCTGCTATTTTGTTGGGTTTCTGAATGTAAACCCTACTTTTAAGATGTCCCCACAAAAAGAAATCCAGTGGTGTAAGATCTGGAGATCTTGCTGGCCACTCAATATTACCTCTCCCTCCCAATCCACCTACCGGGAAAAATTATGTCCAGATACTGACGAACAATGGCAGCATAGTGTGGTGGGGCCCCATCTTGCTGAAACCATAACCTCTCGTCGGTCAAGTTAGGGTTTAAGGGGTTTGGAAATAAATGACATAGCACTGGCATTAGTTCGTGCTGGAGTAAACGCAAGTATCTTGCTCCATTAAGAGGGTCATCAAAGAAAAATGGTCCTACAATTCTATCTTGTATTATTCCGGCCCACACACTAGTTTTCTGTGGGCGCTGAGTATGAAGTTCCCTCATCCAATGGGGGTTCTCTTCAGCCCAGTAACGACAATTTTGGCGATTTACGTGCCCATTTAATGTAAAAGTAGCCTCGTCAGAGAAAACTACACACTCTAAACACACTCTAAAGATAACTGGTTTTGATCAATACAAGTCATCAATAAATCGCAAAATTCCACTCGTCGATCTGGATCATCTTCAAGCAGCTCTTGAACACCTTGCATTTTATATGGGCGTTTTTTCTCATATTTAAGCATTTTTAAAACTTTTTTGTGATTAAGATTACTATCACGGGCCAGTTGACGGGCTGGAGTGATTGGATTTTCTTCTAGAGCAAGCAACAAATTCAATTTCGTGTCGTCATCAACAACAGCCTGCCTCTTACTCGGTACTTTCCTGACATGACCCATCTCTCGATATTGTGCCTCAATTTTACTAATGGTACCTTGATTAAGTGGTGGCAAGTCAGGATGCGTTTCTCGAAACAAGCGAACAACTTCGCATTGAGTTCGCGCCACCATATCCAATCATTATCAAAATTTCGATTTTTAGTGATTCAGTTAAATAAGATATTTTCACCAATTTGAAATAACACTTCGTTTCAAACTCTGAATACAGCATACAAACTAAATTACTCTTTGCGGCTGTGTAAAAACACTAGCAAAAAATACCAAATATCAGTTGTGGCAAAAAATTGCTTGGAATTTTTTGTGAGGACATATGAAAAGTAAGGTTTACATTCCAAAACTAAACAACACACATTTTGAGTACGAAATTGTTGCGTTAAAAATAAATTAAACTATAAAATTACGTTTTAATTGTATGCAACCCTACAAACATACTAAAAATTAAAATTTGATCAGTGCGTTGGATTCCTCATTCCACCAGCTTTACAATGAGGGGTCAAAAGCCATAGGGTTGTATTTGAAAAAATCATGTCGAGGGTGGTTTCAGCCACCCCTGAAGGGCTATATTTTTCATATTACTGGAAAAATGTAGGTAAATACATTTAAAAGTTGACGTGTCTCGGGAATTTTTTGAAAAATCATTCAGCACCCCGCTATCGAATATATTCCAGTTAAAGTCTCCACCGTGTATAAAACAGATCTCTACGACACCACTGACCATATTAACTGCTATAGAATGACATAGGATGTGATTTGTGGTGACTAAAGCTGGCAAAAACGGGATACGCCACGGAGTATTTTATACAGCGGAGGCTGTACAATAGCACCACCTGAGACTGGACCACCGCAATCAAATTAATCGCGCAAATGGTTTCTCGTTGTCGGTAAATTGAGGCAACCGCCATCAGATGCTATGCGAGTTGCCTATTTGTTGCGTTGCGTTGTTCTTGAAAAAACACTGTCTCCGTAAGCGTGTTGAAGCAAAAGTATCCTTTGCGCTGTGCCCAAGTCTGAAGCAAAACCTGATAGCACACCGTTGCTTAAAATTATTATTTTTAAATTATTATTAAAATTATTATCATTTTTAAAACGCACTAGAAAAAAACGGTTTACGAAAGCAATCACAAAAAACAAACAAATTACTCTAACAACTTCAAACTTGTACGGAAGGTGCATCACATGTTAACATACCGCCCTTCCAAGTCCTGTCTCCACAGTATTGCTAGATCAAGCGGTACGTTGCCAGTCTCATTACTTAGTTTGCACACCTCGTATGTGTTCACTAACAAGTCTGTCGGAGACAACTAGATGCTACAAAGTTTTTACGAATCTTCTCCAGTTCGTGATAGTACTGTTAACCAACTTACGTCTCAAGCTAATTAAGAGGGAAAGTTTTACATACGTATATGTTTATAAAGGGTGAATTTATTGCCTTTGTTACTGTATTTAACCTTTAGAGGGCCGGGATTTCAGGGGGGCATATCGCCCTCAGAAAACTTGTATAAAAAGTTAGTATCTTATATCAGCCAATATATTGGCTTTCCGGCCCGGAAGGGAACAGCCTGTGTTGTGAAAATTTTAAATTCGAAAAAATATCAGGTTTCGATATATTTTTCGACGCTGAATCCAAATCTGACGCCAAAAAATAATAAACCCAAAAACAACCCCTATACTAGGGTATAGGGTAAAAACTACCCCTTTGCCTCGCATGAACGATTTTGAAACATTCTCCTCTTTTGAACACGGGTTTGGGACCGACTGTGGCAGAGTTACGTTTCTTTTTTTTGTTTTTTTTTTGGTTTTTTTTTTTTTTTTTCGTTTATTTGTTTGACTTGTTTTTTTTTTTGTTTTTTATTTATTGTTTATAAAAATTTTATAAATTACGGTAACGACTTTTTAGTGTGATAAATTTCAAAGCAGGGTTCAATCCATAGAGTTTTACTACATACTTTACACTTGTATATAGACCGGCTTCTCTTATTGAGCATAAGGCATAAATTACGTGATAACTTTTTATCATTATTTTCAGATTGAATTTTACAGGGAAAATGACGACCACTTAGTCGAATATCTGGCGTAAGAGATGTTGAAACCTCTTGAGAATCTAATTTCAAAATTTCTCTTATTACGCTCAATCGAAAAAGTGAAAATAATACAGAACGACAAAAGCAGAAAATAAAGAAAAATGCTGTATTTACAGTATAAAATTACTCAAATCCGAAAATTTCAAAATTCTGAAATCTAATATACTAAATTTACGTTTAGATGTTCATTTATTTACATTTGAAGTATTGAAAAATTTACAGTATCTAATACGAAAAAACGATTCATGAATATTTCTGAGCCGCTATCTAAATTTTTCATCGAAATCACCGCCATGAAAATAAATTTATTTATAATTACATCTACACGCAAATAGAGCAATGTATTTTTTTCAAAAAAATCTAATAGAAAAGCATAAGGGGTATGAGTGGGGTAAAAAGGGGGGTGAGGGAATTTACATTGAATTATATTAAATGGTAATATCAAAAATCTTCTATAAAATATATTTGTTTGTAATTACAGCCTCATGCAAACAAAACAATGTACCGCTTTTATAAGGTAGAAATTAAGCGATATAGGGTAGGTAAAAAGGAGTGGGGAGGGGAAAATTTACCTTTAATTGTATTAGAAAAGTATTAATTTTGGAAAAATGAATATTTTAATCTCTAAAAAAAATTGGAGAAAATTTTCTGATGCGCCAAAGTATTGGTTTTCCGGCCCTCTATAGGTTAATATTATAATAATCCCATGGTACATATCAGTCAACTCTAGCCGAAAGCATCTCGGAAATCGATAATCGGGGCAATTCGAGAGTGGTATCATTCGACTCCTTTACCTCGTCGAGAAGGTGCTAAATTAGTATGTTTTGAGTTGTGAACAAATTTCCGGCATAAAAAGTAAATGTTTACCATTTTTTATAACTGTACGGGTGTTCCTGTTCCACCAAGTGAATCTGGAAGTAAAAATAACCGAGAGGCGAGAGAATTTTGATTGGCGCCGCGTTCATTTTTCATCCACATCCATCAATCCTACGCGTCTGGTTATTGAAAACGTTGCTTCCCGCCGCAAACCACTCACGGCCCTCTCGATCAAACGTCCCCGATTCAAATTAACCGCATCGGGCCGAATGGTCCGTGTGCGTGTATGTGTCTCGCCCGGCGAAATCCTACATCTGCTCGAAAATTATTTATTGCCCGGCCATCTGTCACGATATGACGTGGGGCAACGCGGCGGCGGCGGCAGGCCGTCTCCGTCTCGCGGTGCATCTCAATTCGTGGGGCGGTAAGAAAAAAAGCGTCGTAAAAGCGCTGAAATGGCCATAATGCGGCGATATGGTGCTCGTAAATACATTTATTTGTCGGAACGGATATCGACGACGCTTAGTGAAATGGATGCGAGAATTATTAGATGTTACCGCCAATGAAAATTTTATATATTATATCGAGAGTTAAAATAAAGACTTCAAGTCAGCTGTGGTAAAAACACTATATTTTGGCCATTTTTTTCCGATGTGGCCAATATGTGAATAAATTGACTGCATGAGCCATAGGAAATTTGGTACAATTGTTAATGTACCTTGCTGTTGTTGCTATTTTTTGTTTTTTTCTTTTGAACCTAGTGGCGTGGGTTCAAATACCATCAATGTTGAGAATGCCCTCCAAGTTGTTCTAAAAATTCTTAATATATTTTTCAAACAGAACTGAAAACATTTTCTAGATGAGAAGTTTAATACCATTTATTTCTTCCAAAATTCTTTCTTGAAGTCGATCAAGTTTATTAATAGGAAATTTGGACATTGTATTCTTTAAGTACGATAACAAAAATAAATTGCATGGTGTTATATTACAGGATTTTGGGAAATGACTCCGCACACTTTACATTGAAATCCGGCCTCCGTCGAAATTGGAGTAAATAAAAAACTGGACGTTTTCCACGAGACACCGAACTACTAAGGTAATTCCGGGACAGTTGCCCCACCGGTATAGACGCCCCGTTTTCATATTTGGCGCCTAAACTAAAATTACGAGCGATGTTCGCTATTAACTCTTCAGTTATGCCAACCTACTCGTCGGCACAGGTGGTTATGTTTGTTTTCCGCGCTGTTAGCGAGATAAGGATATTTCAAGGTACGTTTACATGAATACAATCATTAATATAAGATTTAACATGTTTAGCGATAGATTTTGTATATCTTTTTATTTTGGCTGTGCAACCTGTGGTCATGCAGTATTTTGATTCTTAGATTGAGGTTATGTATGTGGTAATATACAAATATTTAGTGCATGCGTGTATGACTGTGTGGGGTATCTATACCGCACGAAAGGATAGAGGCTCTAGACAGATGACCTGGGACATCTCTCCCAAAAATCAGTTTGTACTTTTTTCTAAGGTCTTGGTTTTTTTTATTGTAGGATGTCCACACAATACAAACGAAAACCTGGTGTCAAGCCGAGGAAGCAATGGCGGCAGGAAGACCTGGAAGCAGCTCTAAGGTGTTTAAATTCTGGCGAAATGGGAGTTAATGAAGTTTAACGTGCATATGGTATCCCTTCGCGAACACTGCGAAGAAGAAGAATTCAAGAAACGAAGCCTAATATACCTCTTGGTCCCCAGGGTGTTTTGGGAATAGAAAATGAAAAAAAGACTGGTGAAACATATTCAGAGACTAGAACAAGTCCGATTTGCTCTTGATAGAGAGACAATTCGGGAATTGGCATTTCAATTTGCTGAAAAATTGGGAATTAACCACAGGTTTAATCGTGAAACCGGTATGACCGGCTATGATTGGTTAAGATTATTTTTAAAAAGAAATAAAGAACTAAGTGTAAGGCAGTCGCAACCTAACCATTTTTTCGATTTGCTTCAAAAGAGTTACATGGAAAATAACATGTTCGTTAAACCGGGAAACATATCGTCGGTCTCCAGACAAAGTATCGTATCTGACAAAATTTCAAAAATTGAGTTACGCGACCTATAGGCATAATTTTTGGTGCTCTTTCACCAGACAATGTATTGTATCTGTACTCGTTATACTTTTGGAGAACCAGCAACTGCGCGTAAAACGTATCTAACCATTTGTTCCATTGCAGGCCACACAAAGTAACGTAAGTTAAGATACGTTAGTTTGTATGAACTACACAAAGTAACATGTTACGATACCTTAGTTTGTGTGAACCACGTGTCGTGTCTAATTTCATTAGTAGTAAACATAACCTATATTCAGTTCTTTACGTTGTATATTTCACGCCGGTTATTTCTCATTTACAGTGATACAATCTAGTTAAAATGGATGTGCTAGTTATGTGGACTGATGGTAGTAAAAATGTTGTGTCTTCAGCAGAACTAAAAGCCGAAGAAAAAAGAAAATTTGTAAGCGGTAATGTAAAATGTGGTATGAAAACAAGTGGTATCAAGGAACGGTTCTGGCGGTAGAAATAATAAGTGATGACCGAAGTGAAACTTATTCTTCGAATGATGAAGAGTGGAATATACCTCTCAATCAACTTAAAAATTATTACACAAGATCGCAACACTTGTGAGTCACAATATGTGATCCTGAATGGAATGTCCCGTTAAAAAAATTGGCAGAAAAAGAATTTCCGTCAACAGTATGTCGCCAAGAAGTTTCCCTTCATCGTCTCCCTACGACAATTCAGATGATGACCCGACGTATGGAATTTGTGAAGCGAAAAAAAACTGTGGTAAGGACTATTTTGAAACAACACACGGACAGAACGAAGGGGATTCGGCGCACAGTGCTATTAACACAGCCATATCTGGTGCGGATAACCTTTTTATACCTTCACAGTTACATCCAACTTTACATTTAGCACGCCGACGACATGCTTACCACGTGGTGCCGATGAATTACGATGATTTCAAGGACTTTAAATTGTTTTTGAAAAATTTCCGTGTGCTTTCGGTGCGATCAAGTGAAAATGGCCAATTAGCCAAGAAAAATGAACAATTCAAAATATTTTTAAAAAAAAGTCATACTGAAGTGGAGTATGATAGCATTTTGTTGAAGCACCGGCACCGCTCAATTGCCAACATAAGACTTAACAACTTGAATCAAGAACCCAACAAAATTACCAAAAGTAAATATGAAGATCTCGTTTCTTTGTGTCAAGGAGACACACCATTCCAGAACATAAACAATTATATTTGTCGTTGCCACATGCAGAGCCGAGTGAATTACGAAGACTTATAGCAGTGAAATCTATTGCTATTTTTTGTTATTTTCATTTATTTTTTCTTTTGTTAAAGAAAAGCGAGTTTATTTCATTTTCTCACATCACAGTTTGCCTATAAATAAACTTATAATATGTTCTTTTTTTGGCAAGGCCGAATTCCAGTTTGATAATAATATATTTATGGCATTTCATGTGTGTTTCAAAGTAGGTACTAGCAACTGACGTATCTCCACTTAAGCAAAATTTAGTTCAGACAAAGAAACGTATCTGCATTTTTTATTTTTTTTTTTTTCAAAAAGTACAATCAGTTCGGTCAAGTATCTCTAATTGGCAATAGTCTGCAAAAAAGTTGTGATAATTAGTCAATATGTGCTCAGTTAATGGCAATATTAAGAATAGTGATTTTTGTTTTTTGGCTCTAGTGTAAAATTTGTTAAATGCGAGTTACGATACTTTGTCTGGAGACCGACGGTATTTAACATGGACGAAACCGGGTTCCAAGTAAATAACGAAGCTGGTACGATAATCGCAACAAAGGGGGCTAAGGATGTTCATACCTTAATTTCATCCGAAAGAGGCGAAAATATGTTAATTATTGCCTGCTGCAGCGCGGAGGGAAGAAAACATTTCTACTACCAGTGATTATATTCAAGGGACAACGAGAAAAACCAGAATTTAAAGATGGACTACCTTCAGGTTCCAAAGTTTATATGAATCCTAAGTCATCATATATTACTTCTGAATTGTTTTTTAAATGGCTAAGGGATCATTTTACTCCTCGTAAGCCGCCTGGAAGATCCATTTTAATTTTAGATGGGCATGCTTCCCACACAAATTCTTTAGAAATGTTGGAATTTGCGGATGCAAATGATATCGATTTAATTTGCCTTCCCAGCCACACCACTCTGCAGCCACTTGATAGGGCATTTTTTAAATCCCTTAAGTACAATCTAAAACGTGAAGCTCGACAGTGGATGAGACATCACCCAGGATAGACAGCTAAAGAGGGTTCAGGCAAGTCAACGATGTTTCTAAACAAAGCAAAGTCAAATCCAAGAAGACTAGAACTAAGGAGACAGAACTGCGGCTTTTCGCTGTATAACGCGACGGGCTCGGATATGTCCGCCTCCAGAGGCGCTGTAAACAGTTGTGTACCACGGTTGCCACGGTATACAAACAAATATCTATACGTATTACGTATACCGTGGTTCTGTACTAATCTGTGTGCGTTAGAGCTTAGAGTCTGTGTGTATGTCTGTGGTGCGAATACATGTGGTAGAAGCTCGATATTTTTCGTTAATTTGTTGTTATCTTTGGAATTACAAATTTTCGTAATTATCATTATGAAAATGTACTCAAAGTATTTCATGTTACGTTAACAATACAACACTCATCTCAGTCAGCTGATGATTTAACGATAAACTTAATAAATCACTAAAGTTAATCTCTGTGGAGCGACTCAGAACAATTGGTATAAAATCTAGCTATGGAATTAAAAAAATATGATAGAAAAATGCAAAAAAAACTTAAGATAAATCTGTTGCTTAAAACATGAAAGCGAGAGATAGCTAGCTATATCTATCGAAAGATGATTACTAAGCAAATCCTTTTTTCCTTTTCCCTTTTTTTCCTAAGTTTTTCTTTTCGCAAATTTGACTAAATCTATGGTATATAACCATCAAAAGAAAAAATTAACCTTACCTGTAATTCTGAATCCATTAGCCACGTGGATGCCGTCAAATTTTCCTACACTGGGAAACCAAAATGGCCTCGACACCACGAGTCCTGTATCGATTGTCAATAGCCTACGAGTATATTCCTCGTTCAACAGATTGATAGTTTGGTTTCTTTACTGTCAGTACCTAAGAAATTCAGAACCCAAAATATCCGTTCATATGTGATGCAACCTGTGAAAAGGTTCCACATGTCGGAAAAGTGAATTTTGCGCTACAGCCCAAAACGCAGTTTCAAGTCGAAAAATGCGAATTCCGGATTTCAACGGATATATGTAGGTGCTAGACATATCTGGAAACCATGTACAGTAGAAATAAGTCGTTGGATTGGAGCAGTAGAAGACGAGATATCGATTTTTTTCGTGTACAGTTCTGTTCCAAAACTTTAAATCTGTTTTTCTCAAAATTACGATTTTACGTATTGAAACTTTACCTGCTTTCAGCTCGAGCTATATTAACGCTAGAGACTTCATTTTTTTTAATGAAGCGAAATTTATGCTCTATCGAAATCTGACCCCCACCCGAAAACAGTTTTTCCGACATCTGGTACCTTTTCACAGGTAGAATCACACATATTATAATACAAAAATTAAAAGTCGGTACAATACTAGCCCTATAAAAATTCAAGGGCACCTCGTGTTCCGAAAGGAAGATCCCTTAAATTTCCCAAAGAAATACAAAAATATGATTAATCACAGCTAGAATTTTTACTTCTACAATAGGTTTCTCAATAGAAATAGAAAAATCCAAAAAGGATTACCAAAATAACGAAAGATTTTTAAAAAATCACTCAGAAAATATATTGTTAAATCAAAAGTACCTGCTAATTCGAACGCTCGTCTCAGACTCTGGTCAATTCTAATTAAATCGTCCTCTCTATGTTAGTTTTTCACACAGGCGCAAACCACAGAATATAAAGGTATGCTCACAACATCTATGCCAGTTAAGGTAGCTTTACATAGTACTCTGATCTGAATTGATTTGAATCGAAAAACATACTAGTTGGAGTGAGATAACTGATCTAACTGGATACTTACCTGTTTTACTGATTGATACGTACTTGGTACAAGAGAATGCAACGAAATTAACTAAAATTTCGTTATATATTGTATATAATATATTATATATAATAATGAATTAGGTATAATATATATGTGTAGATACAGCAAATTTAATAATTATTAATATCTACTAAATAAGTCATGCAAACGACATATTACAAGTTGGTAAAACTGTGTTCCAAAATGTAGATAGTTTAATTCCAGTTCACAATTATTCTATTACATAATTAATTTTATTTGTGTAGTTTTAATTACTAATAAATTGAATTGGTATTCGTCGATGCTAAATTGATTTGTTTGGTCAACAGATTTAGATAATACAAACGACTTGTAGTTTGCATTGAGGAAAACATATTTAGATTAGTAGGAATATACACCGAAGTACGCATAGGTTTTCTAATATACATATGTGCATACGTATACTTATTCCATTTTAAATTGAAAATAGGTACTTATACGAGGTAGGATAAGGATACATCAGTTTACTAACACTTTGTATGGAACTAAATACGCTTTCTATACTGATCTGTTACCCATATATGCCGTATCGCAGTCCACGCGTGTTTGACGAGACTGTCAGAGTTGGGAAGTGGGCGGAACCTACACGCCATTGGTCGGCTGGTAGCCACGAGACATTCCACTGTATTCGACCCAGTCGACCGAGTTCAGTACGTTGGCGGTAAAACACGGGTTATAACCACGCTATCTTTGACCAACTGTATACAAAAAAACGTTGTTTTTATGAGTGTTTTGATGTGTTTAATTCTGTGGGTTCCATTAACGGCGGAGTGGGTTTTAAAAAGGTTTAAATTATACACTTTTATTTTATTTGCGTCATACCTATATAATATTTTTAATCAATACCTCTTTCATAAGCATGACTTTCTGGAGGCCTTTCGAAACGGGACTTTTTAGCGGAAGCGGTTCTCACGTAATCATCCGAAAACCAACAAAAGACATTTTTCCAAATTTTTGCTCGTCTTTAAAATGGTCTGTGGGCTTCAAACAATTTTTTTCATCATGCGACCATAAAGCTCTTTTAGATAATTTAATCAGCTTTAATTTGACCTCTTAACGAACTCCGTACGATAATTTTCCGCGGAGTATTCGTCGATCCAAGCAAAAAAGTCCTTTTCAACTTTGACAATCAATTACTCGGGAACTAATGATCGTACAGAAAATGGAGGTAGGGTTTTTGAAAATGCAAAACGTTCTCTATAAGACACAATCGGGGGAGATTGATAAAAAAAAATGTTTTTGAAGCTATAATGGTTAAAAAAAAGTTAAAAATTTGCGAATTTAAGGATATTTGGAAAATTTTGTATAACTTTGGATATAGTGGATGAACGAAGGATATCGTTGGTAATTTTTTAACCTCAAAGTGTCCCCAAAAAACCCTCAAAGTTGCAAAGAGCTGCGATTTTATTTTCTTAGTGCCCCGAAGGTTTAAAGGACCCCTCACCAATCATACGGATTTTGGTTCGCGGCCAATTTTTCTGGGGTTGAAATATGTTGTACTTTGATCCACCTGAACAAAAGTTTTCATGGCACCAAGGTCCAAAAATCAACTCCAAGCGAGTTACGAGCCGTCGAGTCAGATATCTGACTTTCCACGAGCCGTCGAAATCGGAATTTTTTGGAATCTAGGTATTAAATTTAGCAAAAATTATCTAAGAACAAAAATGTCTTAGAATTAGTCAAAGAATACCCTCAAATTTTTTCAGAATATTTAGAAATAATTATTGAAATGACGAAAAATTGCAATTTTTCGCTATTTTTAAAAAACCAAAAATCATCTGAACCAAACCAAAATCTATATGATATCGGGGGTCCTTATCGGTTCGACGAAATATCACCGTAACAAGCAATTTTTCGATTTTTATGGATTTTTTCAACTTCAATATGATTTTTTGGCGAAAATCCATATTTGTTTGATCAAATACAATACTCGTTGGAAAAAATCGAAAAAAAAATTTGAAAAAAAAAAGTTTTTTCGATTTTTCGATGTTTTTGAGCAAAAAAATATGGATTGTCGCCAGAAAAATCAAATTGAAGTTGAAAAAATGGATAAAAACCGAAAAATTGCTTGTTACGGTGATTTTTTGGCCGAAACGATAAATTTAAACCTTCGGGACACTAAGAAAAAAAATCGCAGCACTTTGCAACATTGAGGTTTTTTTTTGGGGATACTTTTGAGGTTAAAAAATTACCGACAATATCCTTCGTTCATCCACTATATCCAAAGTTATACCAAATTTTCCAAATATCCTTAAATTCGCAAGTTTTTAACTTTTATTCAGCCAACATTATCGCTTCAAACATTTTACCAATTACCCCTAATTTTTTTTGTTTAATTTTTTTGTTTCAATATTTAAGTTTCCTCATACTACATTTTCGATTAAGAAACAGTGGGCGTTACAGCTGGTCTTCGTGACTAAAACTTGGATAAATATTTTTAAAGTGAGAATTCACAAGTCATCTTTGCAATATCTTCGTCAATTGTGCAGCGTATAATACGTTCCCTCTAAATAATAAATTAGCTCCTTCCTCCTTCCTACCGTATCCACATAATGATGCACGTATTTTGCAATCGCAAATAAAAGACAACAGTCGTTAGACGTGACACCAAATTCTATAGGTCTATTTATAAATGCTAGGTTTTAATATTAAACCAAAATGTATACAAGGTTATCATAAAGTAAGGGATATATTACAACTAATTATACAACTTCAACAAATTGAGCCAACAAAAATCAAAAGAAACTCAATTCCTTAACTAATAGGGTTTCTTATGTCCAACACTTGTTACCGTAACTGTACAGTTACGTTACGAGTTACACTAACGCCATATGCAGCAACTTACTCGCTAATCCTATATTTTAATTGTTCCCGTGTTGTTGGTCGTATTCTAACCACTATTTTTTTTAGTAACCCTAAAGCCAAAAATTCTCTTGATTCAGATCAGGCCACCTTGGTGGCCATTTCTTAACATTTGCAGGTATCGTTCACCATTAACAGAGTTACGACCTGTTATTCTGTATTTCTTTGACAAAATATGACCCAGATTAGGACATTAGGGGTTGTGAAACCGACCCTAACAGTGACTTTCCTGTCATGGAGACCTTTCTGAATGATTGCATGTACTCGTAGATTTTCTGTTGACCTTATGCGACAGTTTTGAGTATTGACTTGAGATTATTGAGAAAAATGGGCCTAATCTGTCCATAAAGTACGGGATACCCATTCGGGTTCAATCTGAGTTCAATATTCGTAAAAAAAATAATACCTGATTGTCAAAGCTGCCTCCTTCAAATTAAACAGTCGTTGCAGTTTATAAGGATACATAGGATCTTGAGTAAAATTTTCCAAACATGGTGTATTGCATTTGCAGTCGTTTTGATATTGCATCAACAATACTGACTGCTATCGAATTAGTATTGACTATGTTTTCATTTTCCAGAAGAACTTCTGCAGTTTGGACATCACTAGGTATCCTACTAGGTCCTCCTGATCTTGGGAAGTCGATTACAGACCAGGTTCTTTCAAATTTGCTCATCAAATTACGATACGCTTTCATTATACTGTTCTCAAACCCATTTTCGCACGAAATATTCATGAACCGGCAGCAACTTAACCTTGTTTGCAGATCCATTTTTTTTTTAAGTTTAAACTCTTTGAATTTACGTTGAGATCAGTTTTATTTTGGGAATAATTCACTAAATTGCAATCGCTTCATTTTTGCACCTGTGTCACTAATTCACATAACAAATCTTGTTTTCCACAGATACACTAAAATCACATTGTAGCAACTAGATTCCAATTCCTTTAGGTAATCATTGTAACTGTAATCATTTCAAATTCATAAAACTGTATAAGAATTTAAAATTTAATATATTCCTGTCTTTATCCACTAAAGCCATAAGCTTTTCACATTTTTTACGCAGTTTTCACACAGTTTAGCACGCGAGACGCCAAACATTCCGAACCTTATATTCATCATACTTACATTACCTAATACGTTTCTTTAAAAAAACGTGTTAATATTCAGGTTTTCAAGCTGTTCTGGTTGCTTATATATCAATATTAGTACATATTATAATTTGTCGAAGTAACTGATGTGTTAAAACTTGGGACTTATAATAAAACTTGGGGGCTAATAGGCGTATGGCGGACTTGATGAAAATATTTTCAAGATGGCTCCACTTTCGGTTATACCGGAAGTCGCCATCAAATTAAGTAATTGGAAAAAAAAAACATTATAATTATCAGCATTAACTTAACTTAATTTGTTAGAAGTTATAAACTATTTTTTTAAAAACGATAAATAATTAAATAACTATTAACTATAGGTGTAGGGAATGATAATATAGATGAATTCAGAATTTAATTATACATTCAAATGTAAAATAAATTATGGGACATAAAAAATTTGAGTTTGGATGACTTGAAGTTGAGCTAAATGATAGTTCTATGTTAAACATCCTGTAGATAATTGAGAATCATAAATCATAATAAAATCATTGCTGCGTAGCTTTAGGGTTCTACTATGAACAATGCTAATACCGATACTGAATCTTCTAAAATGACCACTACAGATAGTTTCAAAGGTTACGGTGCTAATGAACAAAATGAAAAAAAACTGAAATAACTCAAAATCGGTAAAAGATGGGTATAACGAAATCTCATGAAAACATATCTAAAATAAAAAAAGATACTATTCCATTTAAAACAAGGAAGTTGATACCGGAAGTCCAGTATAACCGGAAGTGCAGCTATATTGAAAATATTTAAGTTAAGTCTACCATAGGCCTATTACCTTGAGTCCAAATTTTTAAAAAATAATTTCTACAAGCCGCAATAAATTTAAATAATGGTTTAGATCAATCTCCCTATATTTGTTACATAATTCTTATCACTTGATTGATAACGTATACGTAAAACTGCAGTGTATGATGCAGCATAAAGTTTTCATATTTACAAAGCACATGTTTAATTTTTATAAAACACTTTATGCCATTATTATTTTTTATTTTCTTTAATTTCTAGAGTGTATAGTCACACTTCTCAGCGTAAACGCTGGGAAACATTCACCCATTCCTGCTGCAGACAGTAATGGCTTGATATCTCATCCCCGCTTCCAGCAGAAATTAGCCTCGGGCGAGGGGAGGAAATTCATTATATCCCAAAACCTTTCTAACAATATGACACGTTTAATAAGACAGTCCTATCACCGTGATGTTCTTAGTGAATCTGGTCGTCATCACTCCGTCTGCCGATATTACTAGGGCGTATGTCTCCACCTTCTCCAATTTGCATAGGCGCTTCAGCTCGATTGATAGATTTTCGTCTTTCGCGATCTTCTCCCGTTCAGTCCTCTGAATGTTGTGGGTAAGTGGCACTGCGATGTCTATGATGATCCCTCTTCGTTGTTCCTTGTTGATTAGCACAATATCTGGTCGGTTGAAGTCCACTGTTCGGTTGGTGATGATATCCTTTTTTTAACCTACCCCAGTACATCACTACTACTTCCGATTCCAGCACAACTTCCGGAGTGTATTTGCAGTATGGTGGAGCAGTCGCTAACAGGCCATACTTGAGTGCTAGTTGTTGGTGGACTATCTTCGCAAGTTGGTTGTGTCTGCCGAGATATGCTAATTCTGCTAGTGCGAGACACCTATATGTCCTCTTATGTGTTCTATAGTTTCGCCTGCAAATCCACATTTCCTACATAGGTCTTCGACACTGTTTCACAGGATATGCTTCTGGTAATTTCTTGTTTTTATAACCCTGTCCTGAATAGCAGTCAAAAAACCTTCGGTTTCGGGGTACAGATAGCCGTCGGTAAGCCATTTTAATTTTAGAATTATCTTTGTCGATGTGGTCTGACTGTAACATTTTTTGGAAAGCAGCCCTGTAAAGCATGTTCCATCCACTGTATCTGGAGCTCCTCTTCTGTTGGTATGTCGACCGAAAGTTCACATCCTAGGCTCAAAAGCGTGTATCCAGCGTCCTCTCTTGCTACTGCTGTTATTAGCGGGTCCCTGTTCGTTAGTAGTTTTCTTCTTAAGGAAGTTTCTTGGTAAAGGCACTGATGTTTTATGTTTACTAAACCTCTCCCACCTCGTCTTCGAGGCAAGTCTAGCTAGAGTCTAATTACTGAAGAGTTAGTGTGTAAGTGTCTGAATTTAGTTAGGAGCCGCCTAGTAAGTCGGTCGAGCTCGTCGAGATCAGCAACGGACCACTTACCGATTCCGAAAGAGTAAGTCAGCACCGGAACAGCCCACGAGTTGATGGCTTTGATAAGATTGCCTCCAGATAAAAGCGAATTCAGCAACTTTGTCACGCGGTTCTTATATGTCTCTTGCAATTCTTTCTTCAGTTGTGTATGCTTGATTTTGTTTTCTTGATACATTCCCAGGTAACGGTATTGCTCTTCCGGTGGTAGTTGATGAATATCGGCATAAACTTATGGGTTGTTATGAGATGTTTCCCTCACAATACTCAGTGTGGCGCATTTATCCAGGCCAAAGGACATTCTGATGTCATCGCTGAAGGTCCTAGTAGTTTCAGTGAGGGTCATCTAGATGGCGTCATTTAGATCATCCATGTAGAGCAGGTGAGTGAGTGTTTTTCTTCTCATGTTTATCTTGTACCCATCTGTTGTCTTATTCAGTAGTGTATATAATGGGTTGAGTGCCAGACAGAACCAAACCGGTGAGAGTGAACCACCTTGGAGGATTTATTATTATTTATTAGTATTTATTGGTATTTATTAGTATTTATTTTTATTATTATTATTATTATTATTATTATTATTATTACAATTTCAAAGTCAAAATTTCATATAAATACGACGTTATCAAATTTGCCAACAAATAAATGTACCTATGGATTTACTCACGAAATACACGTAGAGTAGGTAGTACGAGTAAAGAGAATCAGACGATATAAATGAGTAAATGACATAACTAGGTTGATATTAACAACATATACCTACTAAAACTGTTTTGTCCTTTCATACTATATTAAAGTAACTAACCAAAAGTACAGTATGTACGTATGTGTGTTTAATAAGAGCAGTCAATTGACACGTGAGCGAGAACACGAACTTAATGAACTTTATAAAATAAATATGCTTGTAGCGTGTAAAGTTCCTGTTAACTGGGCATAGAAATAATTTTGCTTATTACGTTTGTAACAAAATTCAGTTATGCTATAGAAGTTTCATCTTCTTAAAGTAAGTACTGAATTGTTATGCAGGAAAGAATATTATAAAGGACACTAATTAGGAAGGCAACAATAAACGGCTATTTAATACCCTTGTAAAAAACAGCTGGTGAAAGTTTAGCAAATGTTCGAAATTCCCTCACAAAACATCCTTATTTTCCAAAACCTGTCCTAGTTATTAATCTAATAGGATTATTCTAATTAGGTTTAGAGCCGAAACATAGGCGCTTACTCTTTATGAACAAAAATAGCCTGTTGTGTTCCCTGTTACAAAGTAACGTAGATAATTAGTTCGGGTTTGTGTTGGACCTTAGTTAGATATATTTACATTTTCTAGCGCGCTGTAACTTTCCTTTCAGTTTCAGTGCTTGGTAAATCCGAGATTTGAATTATATTTTTTTAACTGACTGCCCAAGTAATGTAAACCGTTAATTAGTTGAATACACAGTTTATCGAGTATTATTTTTATATAGTTTTAAAGAATTAAAATTAAATAATGCCTTTTTGCCATATTTACATATTTATAATAATCACATTATTTACATCCATATATACACCAAATATTTACTGATTTTTCTATAGCTTATCGCCACCTGTCGTACAATATTTTATTATGGAGAAAATAATGGGTCTACAAGATTTTTTGTTCTTCAGAAAATAATACTTTTCTTCTTTTTAATAACACTGTATGACTCAGTTTTCTAACAATTTGATTAATTTGGCAAGTCCTCAGATACAGCTAAAAATATTAATGGTAATAATATAGACATCCAAAAAAAACGTCATCAACCCTGGCTATGAACGAGAGAGATAGAAATAGCGGTCATGTCTAAGCTTTTCGGATATGTCAAACTTTTGACAAGTGACTGTCACAATTTGTAAAATAAACAATGGCTGTCATATGATGCGACCGTCTTGACAAGTAAATTAGGTTATAAATTCGATTAAGAATAGAAATACGTCTTTTTTTCTCGGCCAACTTTGATGACGTTTTTTTTTGGATGTCTCTATATTAATCAGTATGTAATGGCAATATAATGGTAACCATGAAGACTGAATTCTTTCTCTTTAAGTTAGGCCATTCGATTCAGGTAACATCATTTTCACTTTCAACTTCCATCCATGTTTTTTAATCATCTTTGAACAAATAACTGTGTCCTTCATCGTAATGCTTGACTGAGAGCTTCTAACTCACGAGCTAAAACAAAAACGATATCGATCGCATGAGCTCACTCTATCCCCAACCTGTTTCGACAATACGCAGAAAGAACTGTTTTGGATTTTGCAGTTTTAAATTCAGAGGCGACGGATCGTGCATCGTGGATGTAAAGTTTAGTAGTTAGCTTTAATTTATTAAGTATTTTATATTAATTATTTAACTTATACCTTTAATTTATAAACGAACGCGTAGACGCAAGACTTGGATATTAAAAATTAAAACTGAAGATAGGAAAGCCAGTTATTAAATATATGAGAGTCTGTTCTCCGTTTTCTTCATTTTGATGAGGGTGACTCTTTTTATCGATGTAAGTTTTAATATTTTTAAGGTCAATGTAAATATATATTTTTTTTTGGTACCAGCCAATGAATAAAAAAAGTGGAGATATTGAAAAAACTGTGCCTTCAAATAAATTACCTTTGCAAAAGAACCTGATGGAGGAATTGCTCATCCAGAACTTTTCGAATGAAGAAAATAATTCGCAATGAAGATACTCAATTTGATGTCTGACACACAAAACATCTAAATCTAAAATCTGACATTCTACTTAAGAATATAATTAATATGTTAAACAATTTCGTAAAAAAAACACAGATATATGTACATACCTAATAGGAAATAGTTTTACTTTTTCAAAATAAACCTATCCAACCTAAAAACGTACCTTATTTATTCTTATCTTATTTCTATCAAAACTAAAGTCTTAAGCTAAAAAATAATAAAATGCTACACAAAAACCATAAAATCAAAGAACAAATTGAACATAAACAAATTAAACACGACATAACAACAGATAAATAATGGCTAAGGTCCGGCAAGTGTGCCCCAACGCAGGGTCGGACTGGTAATCCGTCACGTCATTGACGGAAGGACATATGAGAGACCAAAAAGACTAATTTTCAATAAACTTTTTCAGTCTATTCACAAATGGTAACGACTGTGTCATTATTGAAAAAATCCACAGAAAATCAGATAAAATATAAGTACATTACACGAACTCACGAGCTATCGCTCACGACACAAATTACTTTGAACTCGGCGTTCTACCGTCTAACCGCTCTCATTGAGTCTACGTGGCTAAACTGCATTCATGAATCCCGACTATCCGTCACGGGTGTTGTATAGTGCCGACCCTGCGTTGTGACACACTTTCCGTGCCCTAGTAATGGCACAGTAATTAGTTCCAAAATTTTCCGCGGTGGCGCTGGCTTCTTAAATGGTGGCGTGGCGCCTATAGTCGGAGCAACCGACACATGTAGCCGTTCGGTGGCGTATGTTGTAAATTATTTTGTGCCTTAAAATCGGATGATGCGAGTGACGGTCATTTAGTGGCTTCTGATGCAGCTGATGCACTTATTGTAATACTATTGCAAAAACAGATGATTTTCCTATAATTAACCAACTAATATGGAGTGTGAAACCAATTTTTATAAAGGCGCCTACACGGAGAGATGTTTTTAGTGCAGCGATACCAGACAGACCTTTGCCTAAAGAACCTGTTTTCATAAGATGATGTGCTTGGTTAGCGGCAGTAGCTTATTATGGCAAGTATTCTAAAGACTTCCAATGCGTTATTTCTAGTTTTGAGCAAGCAATGTCATACACACAGTGTACAGAAATTACTTCAGATACAAAGACTACGTGATGACATACATCAACAACAATTATGCTATAATAGCGACCCGCCCCGGCTTCGCACGGAAATATAAAAAATGGTTATTGTGGGTTATCCCTAAGAGATAGACATATACCATCGCGGACTTTTTTGTAGACCTTTTTAAGGTGTACAATAGTGTAGTACATTATTTTGATCTATCTCGTAGGGTTCAGCCAGCGTTTGCAATGTAAGCGCAAAAAAATATGTTTATTTACGACATCACATTAGGAAACCTCTAAAATTATCACTGTTTCTCTACTATATTATACATGTATTATACATATAAACCTTCCTCTTGAATCACTCTATCTATTAAAAAAAAAATGCATCAAAATCCGTTGCATAGTTTTAAAGATTTAAGCATACAAAGGTAGTAGATAGATAGATAGATAGGGACAGACAGCGGGAAGCGACTTTGTTTTATACTATGTTATGATTAATTAATAAAATAAGGAAACTGGAAACGTGGTTTATCGTCACAAGGACAGTTTCAGTTATACCACAATACTCATATCGTCCGCACTGTTAAAGAAAAAATGCAAGGTATCTTTAAGAAAAAAATCCTGACTACAGCATTTTAGAACAACTATATGCTCATTTATAACTGGTACCTATCAAGAGTTACCTCCTACTCCAGGGTTACCTCCTAGTCCTTTCGTAACATTGAACATTGAAAGACATCTTAGAAAAGTACGCTGTCATACAGTTTCATTATCAGCATCGTTTTATGGATGAGTCGCTCACTTTGTCAGATTGTTTTTATTTGTACATTTCGTTTGCCACTTTTATCCTGGAGTGGGTACTGGAACCTTCAGCGTAGAAACAAAAAACTGGACGTTCTCTTTTTCCATTTTTGTGTTCATGTGAATAGTCAGCAATATATTATGATGTATTTTCTGTGAACACAGTGGTTGATAGTAATAAGGACATGGTCCTTGTTACTCAAAAGCTCTAGTTATAGGTATTTAGAGAGCACACAATAACAATTTACAATAACATTTTTTTTTTCGAACTATTCTTTAAATAACATCAGGAAAATTTTAGACAGGCATTACGCATTAAGAAATCGATTATCACTGTCATCAGCAATAGACGAAATTAAAAATCGAAGCCAGAATATCCAGAAAACATCAAGGGCGTAGCCAGGGGGGGGGCGATGGGGGCGATCGCCCCCAAAGGGTGATGTAAAAAGCAAAATACTCGGGGAATGCGGTTGCCCTTGCCTCCAGTGACCTTTTTTTTTGGCTTTTTTGTTTAATCTGCAGCGATCGCCCTTGGAAAACATATTCAGACAACTTTTATTGCAAACTATTTTCTACACGATTAAACAGATACAGTGCAGGCATAATTCCAGACTTTTGCCTGACTCTGGACGGAAGTTGAGCGAATACTTCACCCCCCACTCTGCCACACATATTTTCTGTAATTTACGATTCGGGATTTAAATTATTCCGGTCACACTTCCCCTCGAGTGGCGGGACTAAGAGGCTGAGTACCGCCGTAAATCATGAAGGGGTAAAAATGATTTTATTACGGCATGAAGCCAGAATCTGGGACACGTCGCCGGACTGCACCACCCCAGAACAATACCTTCGGTGATATGCATAATTTAACCGAAGCGCGGGTAAACTCCGATATATCATTTTTTATGTCACGAGGCATTTATATTTTCCACTTTCGTTCGCCTTCGTGTTTGTATCTGTACTAGGTATTTCACAAAATAAAATATTTTTTAGGTGGCATCTATTTATATTTGAGATTCATTCAGTTAAATTCCTCTACATTTTGTCCAACTCGGGTTCATTTTAGTGGGAAAAATTAAACAGGCTCTTTTAAAACACAATTTATTTTACGCAAACATAATAACGAAATAAACTACTGAGTAACACTAATACTAATTTATGTACAACATTTTTTATCCGAATTTATATCAGCGCACTTTTTACAAAACGCGTATTTATTTTAAAGACGACTCCTCCGCGGCCCCGACATCACGCAGCTAAATAACGAGGCCACACTAGTTCATGCGCGTTCTTCCGCGATCATTCCAGACGAGACCGGCGCGACGTTGATGACATCATGTTTACATTCGCTACAATATGCATACTGAAGAACAAAAAAAATGCAATAGTTCACCCTCTATAATTATATTGCAACATTTTATCGCTATAAGTTAATCGTTATAAGTTTGTTATTTTACATTTTATCATTTATCGTTATAATTGTATCGTTATTTAGTTAGTAATTATAATTTTATCGTTATTTGAATAGTAATAATAAGTTAATATAAGTTAATAAAGCCCAATTTTTAAAAGCGCAAATGACGTATAAAAGTGTTATATGACGTCATCATTGTAGTAGTTATGAAGAAACTTTAACCCCCTTTAAACGTTAGAGACCCCCTTTTCTTATAGCACCATTTAAAAAGGCATATCTTACTACATTATGGAACGGTTGAGGTGTTACATAACATCATTTTTCAGAGAAGAAAATGTTACGTATTCTTTGTTACTTATTTACGTTCATTTACATTTGTCATTTTCATTTTTAAAAATAAAATGTTTTAATGTAATGTAATAAAGCTTTAAAAAATGCTTCATAAAAACCAGTTTTACTCGTTTTTTTGTCACAATCCAAACCATTTGTCGTTTGATGTTTGATTCACTTTCACTTTTCACTTTTTCTGTTGAAAAACAAGTTACTAACCTACAACGTAAGTTGCATTGGTAATTATGTGCTTCAGTAAGGATTAACTGTCAAGTTTGGCAAGCGTTAATGGCCCTTTGATTAGTCTAGTTCTACAAACCCAATTATTTGTTATGAGAGAATTGAGATTTTAATGATGATTGGTTATGAAGAGAAATCCCGGACCCAAGAAGTTTGTGTGTTGTTTTAATAAGTACGCTGATTCTATTATGCCATTAACAGATAGAGCGAAAATTTAGGCTCATGTAACGGAAAACTTTACAAAAAGTTGCCCTGCAGTTTCAAAACAAAAACTACTGGATGTTTTATTAACTTTACAAAAAAAATTCTCACAAATCAAGTAGGGAAGTCGCAATTCAATTAATCGTACTATAGTTTTAAAACATCCGTACAAAATTCAGTTGGGTCGGGAATTTCAGGAAGATCATTTTGACCAAAAAGTTCGTTTTAAGCTACGTTTTAAGCTATGCTACATTCTGCATAAACGGTTCAGGCAAAACTTTAAATATTGAGCACCTGAAAATCCACACTGCACGATGGAAAGACACTAAAATGTGTACTAAATGGTGAAAATTATTTGCAATTACTCCAACAGAACGGAATACCTGCCCGCAATTGTGGCTCTCTATACAAATGTAGAACATCCTCTCTTGCCAAATAACGTTCCAGCAGGTTAGTGCACCACCACATTATTCTCTAACAAATGATAGGCGAGGAGCAATTGAATAGCCAGCAACATCTCCAAACCTAACTCCACTTGATTACTACTTGTGGGCATATCTCAAATCCATATTTATCTGAAACGACAATAATAGTGAAGATTTGAAGATCAGAATTACCGAGGAAATCAGGCTAATCACTCACTCCCCAAGTATTAAGTAATGTCAAATAAAAAAGTCAATGTCAAGTAAAATCAATTTTTTTTTGCTCGTCCTGTAATGATTTTATCGAATTTGTTCTAACCTTTACGTCTTCACGGTAAAACTAACTCGTTAGCTTTGCTGCGTGCACGTCATCACACATATCAATTTCTGTTATCTCTATTTATTTGTGCATTGTGGATATCAATTCTTTATTCTCACTCACGGTTCCATCACATCAGTTCTTGGAACAACAGAAGAGCAGGTAGGTCGAACCCTTTTCATTTTCTTCACGATTTCAGTATCAAATTTTTTTTCGTAACATTCAATACAGTCCACATCCTCTCCTTCAATAGTTCGACAGGACAGATGCATTCCCATACGTGTTCTATATGCAATAAACTCGACGACGTTGAAAGCTAGTTGAATATCAGTATGCCAAAGTTTTCTAAAAATGGTTGTGTTTGATTTACCGTTTGAAGTATAGCGTTGTCTTGCTGAAAGATGACATTTGGACGATTTTGCAGATGGGGCCTAACGACGTGCTGCAACATTTCGGTGACATAAAGGGCTGTAGTTAAACTGCATCTGATGAATACTCGGGGTGACCTACTTCCTTCGCATTACTTCCCCCACGTCGTAGTGCCTGGATTAAGGTCGTTCTAACGCTATCTAAGTTAAATTTCGCCTCTCACCCCGATGTATAGTGGAGACACTACTTATGGAATAAATTCAGTAATTCTAAAACTTTCACAAAACTCTAGATATTTCACAGACACGCTGAAACAACTGAACTAATGATTTTAGTGCGTTAAAGGAGGAGGGTCGATTTGGGCGGTTTTTGCCCCAAATTATTTTTGGATGAAAATATCTAAAAACAGTTGTTTAATGTCAGCTAACAATAATAAGTCGATTTGAAACTAAACAAACCATCCCCCCACCCCCCATAACCTCCCCCCTCAATTATATTTGCTTGATAAAATACCGCTCCAATACTCAAGCAAACTTATATTTGCTTGATTTATATCAAGCAAATACCACACTAACTCCCTTTTAGCTGTATCCGCTCTCATTTATAATTTTTCCCTTTTTATCCCCCCCCCCCCGTATGGAGAGGCTGGTTTTACTATTTATTCGTTTGCGGGAAATATAAATGCAAAATATCCAAGCTTGCTCACCAGACTTGACCAGGGTATCTTGGGGTTTTTGCTGTCGCTGATGCCGAATCCGAAGTCCATTAACCAGTATTATATCAAATTCAATTCATCTGAAGATCAAATTGAAAAATAATGCTTACAAAGAAATCCAGGAAAATAGATAAACACGTTTTTGACGTCTTTGAATTTGATTACGGGCTTTGTTGAATCGCTCGCTGTCAATTAGAGGTCATTTCAAGGTCAAATTAATAGTATGCTAGAGTGAAGCTGAAGAAAATGCCGTGTCATGAATTTGAATCACTTTGTGTATATGTATGTTTTTGAGGTAGCTAAATCATGAGATCAGCTTGAGGTAGTTTCAAGGTGAACTTAATAAGATCTCAAGATTGAGCAAAAAAAAAACATTTATATATACATTTATACAGTAAGAGTTATCATACTGCGTATATAGGTGGACATTAAATACATATTAAATGGTACATTTTTATGTCAAAGTTAGACGAATTTACACAGTTACGTACAACAACCCCGCCCCCCTTCTTAGCGGAAATCTAGACGTTGCCAGATCTAACTGTAACTCTGCATAATAGGTCTTTATAGAAACCCTATATTTATAAAAATTCATTGATGTACGATCAATTAACATAAGCCAATTTCATTTTCAGACTGTGTCGCGTATAATAAAATTTACTGTTATCTTTTTCAACTTAACTATTGTGAAACAATTTTAAACAGCGAATATTACTTTACATAGTTGAGCTGTGAAACAATTTTAAAATGTCTAATAGGAATGTTGATGCGACAACAGCGAAACAAGACAGAAACTACGAACAGGCAAATTTCCGGCGAGTCGAAGCAGAGTCGGACTCAGGACTATTATTCAACTCGGACAGTCGGACTATCATTGCAAAGCGATAGTTCGCAGAAAATACATAGCAATGCTACAGTATTTGTAACCCTCTTGCTAGGATTACGCTTTCTAGGGATTTTACAAGATCATTGTTTTTTGCTTTTTGTGAAACATCCTTGTATCGTAGAATAATTAAAATTCAAGCCTAGGGCCAATTGCTGCTACACGCTTAGACAATACATTGGGCTGTGGTTTTAATTATTATTTTAATCACCTTCCTAGCAGCTGTTAAGGATAGCAATGGACTATTATTGTCTCGTTCTTGGCAGCAACTGTTTAACTGTTTTGGCATTTTGCAAACCGAAGTCTGACAACTATAACACTTCGAGTGTTCTGAAAATAACAGATCTTCAATGCAAAATAAAAGTTTAAAGCTTCAAAAAAAAAACACAAACCAGTATATTAAAATCAATGTAAAGTTCAGATAATTTCAAACTATCAACTAATGTCAAGTAATACAACACGGCAACTACGGATCTCCTGTCAACTGTATAACAACGAATATCAAGCGCGAAATTTAAAATTAAATAAAACATTCCATCACAGTTTGTATTTCAATACGATTGAGTGGTGGTATCACTGTGTCACTGCACACATTTAGTAGCGTCATCGGTGACGTGCATGGGTTTTTATTATGTACAAAGTATACACTCGACATATCCGAACTTTTTCGTTCCGCAAAATTCCAAATTTCCGAAGTTTCTTCACCTCGGGATAACCGAACCTGGCACATGCGTAAAGGGTTTTTCTGGCTCATTCGACAGCGACATTCGACATTTGACAGCGACAAGTTCGGTTGTGTGGAAGTATAAGTTCGGAAATATCGTGAGAAAAAGTTCGGAAATATCGTGAGTTCGGAAATATGGAGTTCGGATATGTGGATGTCGAGTGTATGTATGTAGGTACGTACGCTTGGCACACAGTGGCGGAGCTACGGCATAGCACAGTAGTGCGGTGCACAAGGGCCCAAGCCTTAGGGGGGCCCGCGACCATTCAAAAAGAAAATGTTAAAATGTAAATAAATGAAAAGATAAGATAAAATGCAATAACCAGTCCAATGCAATAACCGGTCAAGTCCATTAAAGTAAAATGTTGAGGAGAGCAAAAAAACGTTTAACAAAAGTGTAGTAAACAGTAGCATTACCAACTATTCTATTATGACACAATGATCTTAGGTAATTTATATATATGAGTTTAAACTATTTATTCAAAAATATTAAAAAAATATAACCAAAAAACTAAAGGACTTGACCTGTTATTAAGTATTAGTAGAATATTGTTATAAATAATTAAACACAAACGTCAATAAAACTTATTTATTCAAATGTGAGTATAGTTATTAAAATAAACATATATTGCCTTACATTTTATATTATTAGACGTATTTTTGTAATAATTTTTAAAAATAAAAAATATTTTTATTCGTCGCCATCATCATATTCTGATGCAGAGTTTTCAAAACAAAACTTATATTTGTAATTGCAGTTTGGACCTATTTTCTTTTCCGGAACCACTGAACCAGCTACATTTTCATAACGTTTACCTCGGGTTCGATTTGATTTTCTTATGCTTCTCTTCCATATTGTTGTGCGTCGTAATCGTTTTCTTCCACGCTGTGGTATTTTAACGGAGGTTCCTGGTTCCAAATTAACTGCTTCTTGTGCATTTTCTGTCACATTTTCATCAGGAACAGAAGCATCTGAGGGAGAATCTGAATCGAGATTGAGGATATGCCTGTCACGTTTTTCAGTTTCAGGAAGATAATCCGTATCACTGTCACTATGAGTACTTTAAAAAAGGATCATCACTGGTATATTCACTATCAGACATAATTTTGTTCAGTTCTTGCTAACAATCACTTTAAAAAATACGTATACTAGAGATGCTATTCACACATAAACAAGCACAACATTCTTTTAACGAAACTTTGCAATAACCAGTCAAGTCCAGGACATGACTCGTTATTGCAATGTATCTTTTGGCAGGCAACCAAGAAAACACTTTGTATTACTTATGCTTTACGGTACAGAACTGGTTATTTCACAGGACGATAGAGAATTTTATCCTGTGTAAGAATCGATTACTAGCTAAATTTACCTAAAAAATGGACTTGACTGGTTATTGCATTGAACCCTTCAATTTGTGTGGAATATACAATGGGGTTCAAAAGAAGATCAAAGATATTCAACCAAATGCGGATTATGTTCATTGTGTTAGTCATAATTTAAACCTAGTTGTTAATGATGCAGTTAATGGGTGCAGAGATATTGAACATTTTTTCACCATTTTACAGAAGATATAGAGCTTCTTTGGAAATAGCATCAGCCGATGGGATCTTCTAGCAAGTCTTACGGGCTTTTCTAGCTTCTAGCAAGAAAAGATTTTGACTTAAATGAGGCATACAGATGGTCATTTCCAAACAAGAGATAAATTAAGGCAACTTCGATCAACATATGATTCTGTGAAAGAAGAAGCCGTAAGAATAAATGGGTAGTGACAACAGATTTTCAGATGAAACGTTACACCAAATCAAAAAGCACTTTGATGGTAGCGGTAGATCATCGTTTTCAAACTCGTGAGGACTTATTCATGTGTTATTACACAGTAGACGTAGTTTATGAGCCGATGTCAGCTAGATTTGCCAACTTCAACTCACTTACTGATATGTTTGGCTTCTTAGTTCCTAAAATACTTATATGACTGAAAGTAACGTTCTCGAACAGTGTAATAAATTACGAAACAAATATTCAGAAGTTTTGTCAGAAAAATTCACTTTGCAGTTTATTAATATAGTTGCAATTGTAAAAGATAACCTTGATGAAAAAATGTCAGTAAAAGATTTTGCAGAACTTTTAACAAACAAATATTCAGTACTGCAACGTGATTTTTCTGAAATATATGTTGCATTATTTAATTTTCTGACGCTACCTGTTTCCGTTGCCATAGCTGAAAAGTCGTTCAGCAAATTAAATATAATAAAAATCTTAGAAATCTTATCTTAGAAATTCTGTCTCATAATCGGTTGGGTGACCTCTATATTAGCAATAGAACACAAAGCCGCGTCAGCGAGTTGAATAATAAAAAACTAGTTAATGATTTTGCAGGGCGAAGGCACGAAAGAAACCTTTTGATGATTTTTATTTTCATATTTCAGAATGTTTACTTTTGTTGTTTGTGTTTTTGAACTTGACTTGGTCTGACCAATCATGCTGAAGTTGGTCATGATAGTTTATTTACATTTAATTTATTATAAAATGATTTCGCATACATATGCGAAATGTTTAAGCTTGTTAGGAAATGGTACAAATTCCTGTTATTTTTTTTATATATTTTAGAATGTCTATTGGTTTTTCTTATAGTGTTATTATTTTATGTGACATATAAAATAAACCATAAACCCCATATTTTGTTTATTTTCGTACAATAATTTTTTTTCGTTAAACAAGTATTTTTAATGTGACTTGGGGGCCCAAATAATTTATCTGCACAAGAGCCCTAGGCATCCTTGCTCCGCCACTGTTGGCACAAATCAGCTTTCAACCCCTTTGTCGGATTATGCTGGGAGAATTCTCAACATTCCGCTCAACGCACGCCTCTGGTCTTAAGTGAAGCCAGAATTTTATCGCCAACACAGCTTTGCCATTGTTATATTGCCCCATAACGTAGGTAGGCGGCCAGGTAAAAGTACAACCATCTGTCGATTTTAGGGAAGGGCGGTGGCCTCTTCCGCCAACGGTGAATTATATTATACTTTGAAATAATTCCTTTTTCATATATTCTTCCCATATTGCAACGCAGGGATCAACAAAATTTCGGAGTAATAAGAAAAATAATCCCTTATAGTTTTTTATCTTGAATTACGGAACACTATTGTTCCATAGTTTTTATTGCACATAAAGTATTAATGAAGTAAATAATCGTCTTCCAAATTCTCTTATGAGAATATATATTAATTATGTGACGAGCTAGGTTGAAATTACTTTCACGTATTATTAAATTAATGTGAGGTGCACACATTATTTTTATGTTGTAGGTATTTTATAAGACATATATTGTACACATCATAATAAAACATAACTTATCGTTCTACTGTAACCAGGACTCTAAAGGTAATGAACTTACCAAATCATTATGTTTCTCTGTACTTATGTAATGTATGTGACAACAATAAGTAATACTCCATTCATTGCATTGGACTCTTCGATTTTCTCCGGAAGAGATGGGGTATAGTATAGTATAAATCTCTAGTAAGAATAATACATGTACTATACTTACTAACAAAACCGTATTAAGAGGAAGTAGGTAACAGTAACGGTTGCTTGAATTAAAAAATTTCATATTTTTTGGGAGTTATTATTAACCCAAAATAGAATGTATAGCAAAAAAAATGTCTTGGACACGGCTTGCAAAATATTTTCGATTTTTTTTCTTTTACATAATAATTTTACAAAAGTACAAAAGGTGATTTTTAAAATTGATTTAAAAGTTTTTAAAATATTCGATTTTGAACTCCCTTTTTCATTGGTACCAAACGTATTACTGGGAATTAATCTTAAATAAATGATTTTTCTCAAGCTTAAGCTCCACACAATACATTAGCCATGCAAAATAATTTCTAAAAACTGTAATAATTTCTAACAAATAAATGAAGAAAAAAGAAATTAAATAAATTAATTTTTCAAGCTTTAGCTCCATACAATACATTATCCATGCAAAATAATTTCTAAAAAATGATGATTTAAAAAAAATTATATCTATTTATTCAGAATTACTAATTTAGTAAATTTTAATTTTATGGTGTCCTTTTGAAAAATTAAAGTTCATATTTATTTCTCAGATCTAGTTGGCTGTGGAAAACGTGGAAAATGCTAAAATACTCTAAAAGTCTAGACAAATTTCGAGCCATTTGCAATAGTAAAAACCTGAAACACGTATCTCATTTCATTCAAAAATTATTGAGTGGACCTTATCTTCGTAGATACCCCGTATTTCTGAAAGTTTGCTATAAAACAAAAATTATCTTGGTAAATTTTCAGAACATGGACTTATCGTATTTTGACAATTTTTTTGTGACGTGTAGTATACACTATTAGAAGTAGTTTGCGACTTGTTACACTTTGTGCAAATGTGTTAACTAAACCTAACTCGTGTTTTACAGGGTGCCACCTAACCTCTGTGACAAAATGAAAGAGTTGAATCGTCACAGAAGGGTAAGGAAAAATGTTTCGTAAATAGTACAAATTTTACATATAAATGCGTGAAACATAATTTAAAAAAAATATTTACATCACGTTATTGAGTTCGAGAAGGGCAAGGGACATTTTTCGTGAATATTCGCCCTAGATTGTGAAGTTGTGACTTAGCAACAGTGACAGTTCCTTTCCTTGTCTAGGGGCAGTTCCAGACAAGGAAAGGAACCAGTGAAGCAGATGATTTAAACCTGCTCAATTCACTTTCTTAAACTTTCGCAATTTTTTAGTGACACTCAGGGACATTTGCACATAATTTAATGTATGTCATCTTGTTTGTGACATAACGAATTATATGTGAGTATTTTTTGTTTGTCGCTAAGTAATAAGTCCATGTTCTGAAAAATGACCATTATCTTTTTTTTTGCGAATATTACAATAACGGCTGGCGGAATAGATCTCCAGCTACCACTGCATTATGGTTGTTTTGGTTGTTGCTTCTGCTCTTGCGCCAACTTCATACACGTTGTATACTTCAATAAAGGTGGACTCTAGGCCTCGAGTCTCGACTAGCTGACAAATTCAATAATAAAAGGTTTGTAAGTTGTAACTGACGCGGCGTTAAAAAACTACATAGTATGTACCGCGTGACGGTGGTGGTAGATATTTATCGCATACATAATTAATATAATAGATATTAGATTAAGCAGACAATAATAAATAAGGTAAATAATTCAAACGCTGTTCAGCATTCAAACAGTGCTTGTATCGTTCCGTAATATTTTAGGATTGTCTCCTTTTATGGCGTAAAGCACGACTACCAGGCAAGATCTCGGACCCTTCTCCGTATCATTTGTGAGATTGTGAGTATCGCAGTCGCCGCCGCGTTACGGTACGGGGACGAGAGAGAGAAGTCGAAGTGAACGCATTCTGTTCGCCGCTAGTCGCTCCACTCCAGTGCAACAGTGAGGAATGTCAGTTAGTACAGTTAGTTTCGGTTTCGAACGTTTGCGTGTAAAACCAGTGAAAACCGAGTACGTTTCGAAGTACGATTTTTTGTGAAATGTGCTTGTGATGTTCGTTTGTTGAGTGCCATATACTTGGAGTATAATCTAAAAAAAATGTGAGTGAACAGTGTGCATTCAATTGAAATATTTCCTCAGACTGGAGTGCAGGCGCGGAACATTTAACCACAATTTACTCGCAGATGCAGAGGTAACGTCTTTTTAGTGCCTATTTTAGAATGCTTTTAGTTCTGATCTTTTGTTCCTATTGCGCTTTGTAGTCTTCCTTTTGATGTTTCGCACACCGGTGAGCGAATAAAATTTATTTAAACGCGAAAAGGATAGTTGAGCATTGGGTTTTTATTATATTTCAACTTGTTTTATTATCTCTTCTCAGGTTTTTTTCTCCCGCTTTTTCTTGGAGAATATTTTTCACGGAAGAGTAAATCGTTTGAAGGTTAGGATCAATGTGAGGTAAAGCAAAATTGATGACTGAGTAACAGCGAGGGTAATGGTAATTGCTAATTAGTTACCTACTGTAAATTAATGAAGGAAGAGAACAAAAGGAGAACAAAAAATGAAGGAAGTAAATAATTGCAGGTAGGTAAGCAAATACTGGAATAACAGTGGAATGTAAAATTGAGCCTGTGAAATTTGTACGATCTAGGTACCTACCTACTTATGTAGGTAACTAGGTTTGGTACTAGATAAGGGTATTGTGTTATGTCAATACATACGTAGGTATGAGGTATGATTAACTACAGTCAGCAACAAAAATCGTGGATAATCCAACTTTTTGACGCTTGCTTAAATTTAATAAATAACTAAAAACATAAAAAAATTACTGCTTAATATACCTCTAAAAATCTGGGTAAACAACTATTTTAAAATTTCATGAATAGTGATTTACGAAAATTGTGGTGAGTAGTAGAATTTTGAATTTTTATGATGTTTCCGGTTCCACTCTTCATTCACCGGGATTTTTCATGTCTAGGATTATTTTTCCAAAATGGGTCAGTTATTTCCCTTTAATATAAGTCAAAGAAAATGATTTAATATTGTTGGTTATGCATGGACTTTTGAACAGTTTTTACTTTTTAGCTATATCTTTTCACATACATAGTTGACATATCACATATCACCTTCAACTTGGGCTTATTAGACGCAAAATTTGACAAGCTGTAATCCTGCCAAGCAAACAAAAAATCAATACTGTAGTACAAAAAATTCTCAGAATTTAAGCAACCTTCAAAACGAAAAATATTTTTCACGATATCTTCATGTATTGTAAAATTCACGTCATGAATTTTTTTTGGTATCACAAGAACGTTGTGGGTGTATGAATTAAATTCAAAATTTCGAGATCTCTCATGTTTTATTTTCAAATTCATTACCTTTGACAACCATTGTCAAATGTTTTAAAACAGTTTTGACCTTGGTCCTTCATATCTATGTATATAGACATCCAAAAAAAAAAACGTCATCAACTATGGCTATGAACGAGAGAGATGGAAATAGCGGTCATGTCTAAGCTTTTCGCTTATGTCAAACTTTTGACAAGTGACTGTCACAATTTGTAAAATAAACAATAGCTGTCATACCTATGATGTGACAGTCTTGACAAGTAAATAAGGTTATAAATTCGATCAAGATTAGAAATACGTCTTTTTTTCTCGACCAACTTTGATGACATTTTTTTTGGATGTCTCCATATATGGCCTGTCATAGGAGGAGAGGTATGACAGCGAGCGCGAAACCTCAAATAAAACTGTAAATAAATAGGTACCTACCTACAATATTAATTTGTATCTATTACCTAAGTACTTACATATAAGAATATTGAAAATTTAAAATATCAATGCATTTTAATATCCCTCGTAATGTCTAAGTAGTAATATCATTTCCTCTAATCTGTGTACCCTACTTACTAAGCCTCATTTTGGTGACAAATGTGCAAAAAAAAGAATGCGAAGATTTTTTTTATCTAAAGTTTATTATGAAGTGTACTTATCTATAGAATGTTATACTTACGCTTATTTATAAACCTAAAAGTACTATGAACTATTATAGACGAACACTATGAGATATGTAAATATTTTTATGGAAAACATGTTGTTAAGCCTCTTTTATTTTTGTATCTTTTTCACTCAAGTCTCTTTGCCTTGGCCTTTTCATTAAAGAATTGAAATATTAACTTATTATAAACATTTAATAAAAATCAGTTTTCAACATGATTATTCTCATACTTAAATAGGTAGATACAATCTATACTTATGTACCTCATAATTAAAGCCGGCAGATCCGGGCGGCGGGCCATAACCATACGCGTCATACTACTTACTACTTGTATGTGCAAAAACAAAATTCATGAAAACAATAAACTGTTGCAATTTAGAAAGATATGTGTTAAACTTACCCTGTTATTATTTACGTTGAGATGGCCCGCCGCCCGGATCTGCCGGCTTTACTCATAACCAAATTCAATTTATTTGAGTCAAGATCTGAGTAGTTTGGTGCAGGTACGTATACCGAGAGGTACCTATAGTTACTGAAGAATTTGGTACATACACTTGACAGACTTTGCGAGAAAAGACGAAATTGGCACATTAACATTTTGAGAACATAATATTTTTCCGAGTATTTATGATTTTCGTTAAATAGTTAAGTACCTACCTACTTTAAGTACTTACATACCTGTTTTGTTATTTTTTTCTGAGGTTTCTGGTGTCTACTATTTTTGCTATAATTTGTCTAATTTATATTGAACGTTAATTGTTGCAAATTAAAGAGGCATTGAAAAAAAAAAACACGTATAATTGGACGTATAAGGTTATCTAAAGAGTTTATTCATTTTCCTCCCGTCATTGGTTTTAATTATTATTGCATACTTATTTGTATGTACATTTGATTTAACCTTCATGGCGGTCAAGAAAAATGGCAACTTTGTTCTACAATAACGACTTACAGTACATACCTAATGAAGTTTAAGTAACTACGTGATTATAAGAACAATGAAAATCGTTGTTCGATTCATTACGATTCGGTATTTAAATCAAACGTAAAATAAAATGAGTAAGTACAGGTGTAAGTATTCTCGGTATTTGTAAATCAATCAGTAACTGGAGGCCTTTACGAGTAAGTAAAAATGTAATCAATTAATAATTGCCTATTACCTAAGACAGCAATGCGAGTATGTAGTCGTGAAGACAGCATCGCGGACATCGTGGAACCGCAGGCATCGTAACGATATTACCTCGAATATTTCTTATTTAGTAGAGACAGTTTTGTGCAGAACTGACAGTACAGGGTGGGCTTAGGGAACTAATCAGTGTTGTGCAGAGGAGATTAGATAACTACTAGGCCCCGAGTACAGGCCCGGTATTTTTAGTCCCAGTTAAGGCATAGGGTCAAGTGGGGGAACTGCAGAGTAAGATTTGAGTAAGTTCGGTTTGACAGAGTGGTGTTTCTTCACTTTGTATAGAAACAAAACAAAATGTTTATTGCCTATGATTTGGACATTGGACAATATTTTTCTAAAGAGAAAAGTTCAATAAAAAAAAGTTCTGGAAAAGTTAGTGCATTTAAAAAAAAAAAAAAAATGCAAATGTTACGCACTTTCCCCTTTCAAAGGGGCAGCTAGTTGATGCTGATGGGGTCACTACTTCATTAACAGTCATCTGCTGGTTTGTGTGTGAATGGGAACTGCCTGAAAAATAAAAACAATAGCTAGCTATTTAATTCTGACTTTTGAAAATAATAAAAAAAGATAAGCACCATGGTATGATTAGAAAAATCCAGAAAAGTTACCCACCTGCAATTGCACTTGTAGATGGAAACAAAGATTTATGCTCAGTTGTTAGAATCGGTGTTTGATTAACCTCAGGATGATGTTCTTTAAGAGTGTGTGTTTCAGTGGGAATTAACTTCATACTAAGTGGGTTTGTGTGCAGTTGAGAAGTGTCTAAAAAATAATAAAAAAAATGTATCTGTTTTGCTTTTTTGTGAGCTCTAAGGTAAATTTATGCAAATCCAGAAAAAATGCTTACCTGCAATAGGTACAGAAATGAGTTCTGCAATGGGAGATATCTGTGATTTAGACTAAGAACCCATACTACATTTCAAATGTTCATCCCAACGACGAAGTGCTTCAGGATCATATGTTTCTCTAGGAATTACTTCCCTATTAAATGAGAATTGAAAATTACAAAATAACAACATCAAAATACAACTTCGCATTTGTAGGTTAGATATTACAGGCTGACCATGGGAGCTAGAAAATTTTATATATCAAGTAAGGCAGCGCCATCTTTTGGAGTATAGTCGAGACCAATCGCATTTAAAAGATTCTCATGACATATTTCTTTTATTTTATACCTATAAAGAATCAGAAGGGTGCAACGCACTTACCCCATAAACGCACGTGCCCCACTTGACCCTATGTATATTTTACCATTTCACAGTCTAATAGCCTAGTTAATTCAACGGTCTTAACCGGGAATAAAAGTACCGGTTCTACTACTTTGACTAAGAAGTGGTTGACGTTACTTGAACCGTGTATACTTGTTACTGTACTCGCAGTAGGCTCACCCGAATTTGTCAAATGTTTTGTGTTAGTTAAATGCACTTTAATATGCAAATAGTATTGTACTTTCAAAAGGTATTTAAACCTAGTCCTCATAAGTGCTGATTGCAAAAGACGATATTTTACATGTGACAGTATTTTATGTGCATGTAGTTAGCAAAACAACTATCTCGAATCGGGTCGGACAAAAGCTTAAAATTTGCCGTTAATTAGTTGTGATCAATTTTGTCGCTGTTAAAAAAACAAAAAAAACGGGGTGTTTCGCTAAGTAAATATTTAGTTAGCGAAACACCCCGTTAAAAAAAAGAGCGACAAAATTGATTCTTTCACAACTAGTTAACGGCAAATAAACGGCAAATTCAGAGCATTGTATTGTGTATTTAAAAAAATTTCTGTGGGTGTTTTGCTAACTAAATATTTACTTGGCGAAACACCCCGATAAAAAAAATAGCGACAAAATTGATTTTTTTCACAACTAATTAACGGCAAAAAAGCGGCAAATTCAGAGCATCGAATGGTGTATTTAGAACATTTTTTTCTGGGTGTTTCGCTAACTAAATATTTACTTAGCGAAACACCCCGTTTTTTTTTAAAGAGAGCGACAACAATTAAAAGGGATTTCGTTACTAAATATTTACTTAGCGACCCCCTCGTTTTTTTTTAAAAGAGAAAAAAAAATTCTTTCCAATTAACGGCAAAAAAAGCGGCAAATTTTAAGCTTTTGTCCGACTCGATTTGAGAAAGTTGTTTTGCTAACTACATGCACATCAGTATTTCGCAAAACATAAATAGTTTAGTGGGCCTTCCTGGCAACTCGCTAAAGCGGATTTCGTCTGTAATCTATCTAACTTTTAAAATTATTCCTAACTAAAAGAATTTTGCTTTCCGTGTTTTGACAATTATATGAAGGTTATTTGGAGTTGAAAACATTTCAAAAATTAACTAAAATGCAAAATAAAGTATATTTACTTGGCATAATAAAAAGATAAAACAATCACCAGAAGTTTACGCCATCTCAGTTTTGAAATGATTTAGACCAATCACATTCAACGTGCCAAAGAAATATAAATGCAATTCGCCGTTATGAGGACTAAGATTTACTCATGCGACAATGAACCGCATTGTTTGCATTAGGTACTCTGTAAGATAACTGTTGTCTGAAAACGACATATTTTTACAAAAGTTCAAATCAATAGAAATAGGTAAAAAAATGTCTTTACTTGTGCATAGCAATTTCAAAACTTTTTTTTTTGCATATAAAAACAGGTATAAAGTTTATCACCCTTGGCGGATATCTTGCTTTCGAATTCTTTTCGGCTGGACCATTCCAGTACATGGCTTCGCACTAACGTGAATAATACCGACAATATGTTTGACCCACTATAGGAGTCGGAACACCTGCTGTTATTAGAAGCAGGTCCGGCTCGGAATCGTTTCAGAACTTCATATAATTTCATAGAACCTCAATATAGGCAGAGATATTTAACAGATAAGGCCCCAGCATGTATTGTGTGTCGTATTGCGTGGTGAATGAATTTTGAGCGAATTAATACATTAGAGCCAACGGTTGAAATAAACTATTCTGTCACGTAATTCATCACACAAGGTTACGTCAGACCACTGGGACCTTCTATGTTTAAGAATACTATGCATATCTACCAGTTTATAGATCAGACACCTTGCATCTGCATCTAATTTTACATGTATTGAATGTTACATCTTCTAGTATTTCTACGTGTTTACCTATTTTTATAGATCTGAACTTTTAACAAAAATATGTCTTTCAATCTTGCAGAGAACTGCAAACAATGCAATTCATTGTCGCAAGAGTAAATATTAGTCCTCATAACGGCGAATTGCATTTATCTTTTGCACGTTGAATGTGATTGGTCTAAATCATTTCAAAACTGAGATGACGTAAACTTCTGGTGATTGTTTTATCGTTTTATTATGCTAAGTATACTTTATTTTGCATTTTAGTTAATTTTTTAAATATTTCTGTCTCTTGAAAGTACATTACTATTTGCATATTAAAGTTAATTTAACTAACACAAAACATTTCACAAATTCGGTTGAGCCTACTGCAGTTGAACTCACGCGTAACGTCAACCACTTCTTAGTAAAGTAGAACCGGACTTTTATTCCCGGTTAAGACCGATTAATTAACTAGGCAATAAGACTGTGAAAAATGGTAAAATATACATATGCCTTAACTGAGACTAAAAAATACCGGGCCTGTACTCGGGGCCTATTATCTATCTCCTCTGCACAACACTGATTGGTTCCTACAGTCCCACCCTGTACTGTTAGTTCTGCACAAAACTGATCCTGTCTCTACCTATTAGTAATTGCATCGCAGATACCAAAAAATTAGGGTGTAAACTGAAATATATTTTTGTGAATTATTTTTTAAAACTAAATCTGAATATAATCTGTAAACGTACTTTCCTACTTCCTCCATACCTATATTCCAAAATTTAGAACATACTCATGATGATACTGATTTATTTTTAAGTATTTATTGATGGTAACTCAGCCACTCAGTGAAAATCGTCCACCCACCTATGACCACATTTACACATGACAAATAAGTTCATCCATTTCATCCATACATTTTAAAAGTGTGCTAAAATTGCTAAAATAAGGGTGCCCATCGGATGCATATTTTTCTTATTAATGTGGCATTCTACGCATTAAGGGGGTATTCTAGTCTACAAATTTGAAAAAATCGAAAATTTCTTTTTTTTCATATTTCCAAAGTTAAGACATTCAAGAATATGCCCTTAATAGGATTTTTCAAAATTTCAATTATTTTATGAGTTACAGCCATTTTTGTGACGCGGCATCGGCTCCGGTCCGACCGGAACAAATGAACAATAGACGGTATACGCTGCCCAAGTACTTACGAAACACGAAACGTATTTAGTCGGAATCTTTTCGTCTTAGTATTTAGTATTTATATCAAATTAGTTTTGAGCCATCCTTCAAGCAATGTGGACGTGCTAACTGAGTAAAATTTCCGGAAACTTTAAACGCGTTTTTATCAAAACTACTTTTTTCGAGTTGGCGTGCACGACATCTCAAGTTCTAAAGAACCGATTTATTTGAAATTTGGTGTGAATGTTCTTTATACATTCCTCTATCGCCTCAAGCACGCTCAGATAAAAAAATTTAATTCTACTATTTAAAAAAAATCGGAATTGTTAAAAAAACATGCAAAAAAACATTCTATATATTCTTAATTTTATCACACAGTAATTCAAAACATGTGGATCCATTATTCCTCGGAGATAGCTATTATTTTGTTGCTGTCTAAACGTTGATCGTTCACTGCTAAAATAACTTCTGGGGTGGTCAAAACCCTCAGTTGTACTAGCCACTGCCATCTCATTAGGGATTAATATGGGAAACGGACAAGTTATGGTGCTACTAACCCATTAATTAAATACTAGGCCTATTTATTTCCCTTGCAGACCTGTCACTCGATGATCCATATCCGCTCTGGGAATTACTTTCATTTTATCCACTGCACCCTACTGTTACACTACATGCTAGTCAAAAAGAAAATAATCAATATCGCGGTTAACAGTTAAATTGTCAACAAATTTTCTGTTCGTTACAAATCAGTAATTTTTAAACTAACTTTTAAAATTAGGCAGGTTATACTTGGTCTGTCAAAATTTGATCTAGTTTATTAATATATTTAATTAAAATATTAATAATTATTCCTCCTATTAATAACAATTTCTCGGATTATTTCTAACACTAAGGTTATAGGTACATATTTACATAGTCGAGACATATGTACATACCTCGGTACATACATAGTATATCAATCTCAGGTCATTCCATATCAACTGAACATAGCAACTAACTTGATAAACTTGTGGGATATCGGGCACTTTATAAAAACAAGTTTTTGTGTTTTTTTCTAACGTTTCGGCTTTATTCAGCCATCATCAGAGAATATATTTTCTATTGTCTCTTTGAGTCGTGTCTATTGTAGATGTTTTAGTTCGACTGATCGATAATCCCACAAGTTTATCAAGTAATTGACCAACGGTCAAGAAATTCCAAATCTATTCGAACATAGCAACTTGACTTTAATGAAATTTGGTATGTAGATGACCTCTATATGCGTAGATTCAATATGAAGATGAAATATATCAAATTTCATCTATATATATCCACCGGTTTTGATAATACAGGTATGAAAATATTCCAAAGGTACCCTAAAATCAGAAGATTGATATGTTTTGAAAGGTTTGTATTGTAGTGTTTTTATGCTCTTTAATTTGATATACAATAATATTGGGGTTAACATAAAAATACAATTTTCAATTAAAAATCTAAATTTAGAATTTTTCAAAATGTGAAGCTCCAAAAACATCGAAAATTACAAATAACAATTTTTATATTATGTGTTTTTATTTGATGGTGTGGTTTGTAATTGGGGGTGATAATGAGTTTACTTAAAAAACTATGTTCAAATTCAGCAGTTACGCAATAAAAAAAAACATGTAAACCGAAAAATTAATTTAGGCTAAATCTTAAAAAGTTTCATTAATAGATATATGTAGATGCTCACTTGGGAAGAATTTCTGGATAATTGTCCATAGGACCTTTCTTATTTTGACCTACAGTATCACCCGTCCAAATCTTTAATTGTTTTTTTTTTCCGGACACCCTGTATTATTTATTATCTTTTTGTTATTTAAAACCTTTTACTTAAACAACATTTAGTTTTTAATTGATGTTAAAACTTTGTAATAAATGTTTTATTCATTTCATTGTAATAAATCAATAAAATATTTTCTACTAAAATAAAAAACTAATTTCTATTACTCAGATTTTAAACAAACCAGTTATAAATTAAACATTGTCTAGATAAGGTTTAAATAAAAAAATGCTACATAGCTGTTAATGAGACTTTTTAAGATTTACCCTAAAAAAACTTTTCAGTTTACATGTTTTTTAAATTAAATTTGTTCTTGTGTTGCCTGTTGAATATGAACATAGCTTTTTTAAATAAACCCTTACTTACAAGAAAGAAATAACTAACCAAGAATTACACAGGCCGACAAAATTAGGCCGACCCTCTAACCTAGAAACCAGAATATATTTTTCCGAAGGTTTTTTATGCGCTGAATCCGAATCCGAGGACCAAATCTCTCAATTGTCTCTGGTTGTAGAGTTATCCTAACCTAAAAGTGCAAAAATAATGACTTTGGCCTAGGTATATTTGAAATTACGTAGCATCGCATTTTTTTTTTCTCAAAAAAACTATGAACATCGTCTTAAAGTACAAGCCGTGTTCTTTTAAATGCCGTAGAGTTTGCTCAAATATATATATTTTTTTCGTTGAGATATTGCATTTTGAATTTTTGATTGTGAATTTCTCTATATTTGAAAACCCATTAAGGACCACGTGTATATCAAACAGTTGATTGTTTTTTTTTATTAGGAAACACTGAAAATATTTGAAATTCAATAGCAGGTCAATGATTTCTTATGTAAAAAAGACCTGCTCGTTCAGAATCCAAGGTCAGATTTCCAACATTTTTCGAGGAACATTTTGGAAATCTGACCTTTGGAAAAATATATTCTGGTTTTTTGGGTTAAAATCTTGTCTTAATTTTTGTTTCTATTGTTTGGAAACTCGTATAATGAAAAATGTAAAATTTGAATGTTTAGTTACATTTTTTTAAATTCTAACCCCTATGGTGTAGGTACTATGAAAAAAAAACAAAAAGGCAACAAAAAAATATTTTGAAAAGTTAAATTGTGTTGCAATCAATACGGACACATTATTTGCAACGATTTCTTCATACACATGTGGAGTATATATGTACATACATACATACATACATATATGTATATACATATTAGCCCAATCAACGACGGGGGAAAACCGGCCACTAATTGTTATCAGCAAACAAAAAATATGGTCGAATAGAGAAGATATTCTAAGAAAGATATCGTTTTTTGTACTTGAGTTTTAATGGCGAAATAACCAAAAAAAAAAAGTTTTTTGCAAATAAAAAAAAACTTCAAGTCCTACACAAGAAAATTAAATTAGAAAGTTGTAGGTCTTAAAAATGCGCGTCGAATGAAATTTGAGCGAAAAAAAATCGGTTCATAAACATTTGAGAAAAATAAAAAAAAATGTCAAAAATCGCGTTTTCGTATTTTTGCTGTATAAATTCCAGTTTTGTTTGAACAGACTTCTTGTTAACTACAAATACAGCCCAAGACAAGCGGAAAACAGCGCTGTCAGGAATTAAAAAAAAAAACATCTCGGCTCCCTGAGGTCGTGGGAGATGCGTGTTTTGAATGCCAATTTTCAAATATGCAACAGCCAAAAATGTAAAACCAAAATTTAAAAAGTTATTCGAAAAAAACCGGTTCGAAAAAATGATACAATTTTACAACACATGTTTTATGCAAGAATTAAATAAAAGCGATTTGTTTTTTTAATAGCAGGAAAGTACAAGTCTTCGTGAATAAAATGAGCCCATGATCGTTTCTGTACGATCATTTTTGCCTTTGTAAAAGCTGATTTTTTGAAAACGTCTTTTTTTTTAAATCGTTATAACTCGAAAAAAAAACACACTTTTTTAAATTTCTGAAAAAAAGATCATTTTCCGCGTGTCTTGGGCTATATTTGTAGTTAACAATAAGTCTGTTCAAACAAAATTGGAATTTATACAGCAAAAAATACGAAAACGCGATTTTTGACATTTTTTTAAATTTTTTCTCAAATGTGATGAACCGATTTATTTCGTTCAAATTTCATTCCATGCGAATTTTTAAGACCTACAACTTTCTAATTTAACTTTCTTGTGTAGGACTTGAAGCTTTTTTTTATTTGCAAAAAACTTGTTTTTTTTTTGCTTTTGCGAATTGTTTTGGTTATGTTCGCCATTAAAACTCTAGTAGCAAAAAACGCTCTCTTTTTTAGAATTTTTTTCTCTATACGACCATGTTTTTTGTTTGCTGATAACAATAAGTGACCAATTTACATGGGGGCTTTCGCTCGTTGATTGGACCTGGATATGTACTTACAAATGTATTTATTACTATTTATTGTGCGCATAAATCGCTACTACACATCGTTATGTGTGTAGTGGCCTTAAAGAGGATGATATGCAATCGGAACTGATCAGAACTATCGGAATTGTGGTTTGTTTTGAATTATTATTTATTACCCACTGATGTTTATCCACATATTTATCGCATAAGAATTTGTTTTGAAATAAATAATCAAACACAGAGACATTTCACTTAGAGTAACCCACTTCGGGTTATTTACATAATAAATGCTTGTGTGTTTATGTTTGAATTATTTAGTTTATCTCTAACTGGGTTACGTTTTTATTTTGCAATAACCTATGACCGTTACTCGAAGCAATAAAACTTTGTTCAGGAATCTGTATTTTTCTTTATTACTAACAAATATTAAAGACCGCTTTGTAAATATGTTGACTATCTGAGAACTAGAGCTCGGAGGTTAATAGATCCGTGTTTTACCAGGGGCGGCTCCAGGATACCACTATTAGTGCGTTCCGAAATGTTAAATAGGTCTTACCTTATACGTGTGATGGTGATTGTCGTAGCCCAACTAATCGGCAAAGGAACCATAATCATAAGACACATAACTTGCATACACGTGGTAACCGATGCTATAATGTATTCGTACTGCCAGTTGAGTTTCCATAAATTATCAATAACTGTTCAATATGTTTAGGAGTTGAGCTCTAGCGCCTATCACTTAAAATAGCTGCCTGTACCCATGTGTTCCAACGAGTCACAATAGGTTATGCTGGTAGTGGTGTCCTTGATAGAACGTCCGAAAACGTTTTTCTTCTGGATTTTGCTTTCACAAATACCTGTATAACATTCATTTGTATCACATTCAAGGTTGTTAACAGTAAAGTCACAGTTTCAGCAATTCGGTGAAGTCCGTGTACCAAACATATGACCTGGATTAAATTAGTATGTCCTTGAAGCTTTCAAATACACTATCATGGCTTTTGCCTCATTCAGTCCCTCAACCACTGTGTTCTGTATGTTCTGTATGTTCTGTCCTTTAACATCCGCTGTTTCGTCAACGCTAAGCCATGAAGGTTTATCGTGCACTACCAAGACGATATTTTTTTTTATGTCTTCACACAGTGGTACTATGTAAAATCGTCTATCAATTGTTTTTGCAGGTAAACTAACTTCGCGTACTTTTCACTCACAGCGTTCTGGACAACTCGAACTGCTACACGAGCTTTATGTTTATCTGTAGGAACATGCTGAAAAACATCTGTTTTTACGTGCCACGTCAGTACTAGACTGCAATAAAATATGCGGAATTCCAGGTCAGGACGTCAATTTGCATTATTTAATTACGTAAATCAAACGTCCCTAAACAGTATTTTGCTACGCGTGTTAAGAACGACTGAACACGTCCCGGGAGTCCCGCTCCCCCACTCTTCACTTTTACCGTCGCGGAATGTGGGATAGCCAAATGGCAAATTATATAGGCCGCCGCACGTACGTTGCAGGTGTGAAGTTGAAGGTGTTTATTGTTTATTCGGTTTTAGTTCTTTCGCTGTTGTTATCGTCGGGGTACGGAACCAATAAATAGCCATATTAAGTGAAACGGCTTTCTTATTAATTATGTCGCGGATTCCGTTCGCACATAAATTGCAAAATATAATCAAAAACTTTGAGGAATTTAAAACAGATGGAATATCCATACGTTGTCTACCGTGTAATAGGCGATATGCTTTTAAAGACGAATGGGATGCAAAAAGACATATTAATTCTAAAAAACATCAAGATAATGTACGGGGTGAAGTCAATACTGACGAGTTCTTATATGACTTGTGTTCAATGTTGTGTACGTGTGGATTGTCGTGGAGACTAGTAGATAATGCGTGTTTTAGAAATTGTTGTTCAAAATACATGCCAGATTGTAGTTTATAATAATGTAAGTAAGTAAGTTTATAATAATGTGATGGACAGTATTAGAGAAGACGTACGCAATCAATATATTTGGGGCACTGTTGATGAAACCGTGAATTTTCGTGGTCACAAGGTAGTGAATGTTCTGCTCCGTGTTTTAAAAGTGAATAATAGTGCCAATATTAATCGCAACTAAACGTGTATTACAAACTACGGCTGAAACGATTGATGTATTGGTGACGGATGCTGTACGCAATGTGTGTGTTGACAATGACAATTTACTGGTGTTTGTCACAGATGCAGCCGCATATATGCGAAAAGCAGCTGAGCGTCTAAAACGCACATATAAAAATATGACCCACGTGACATGTTTAGCGCATGCCTTACATCTTGTCGCTGGTGAAATTTCAAAACAATACCCGATAGTGGACCGACTAATTTGGAACACAAAACAAATATTTGTAAAGTCAGGGTCACGAAAACACAGATTTAAAGAGCACCTACTCGATATACCTCTACCACCTTCATCGGTACGTACACGATGGTGCACGTGGCTGCAAGCTGTACGGTATTTTGCCACCCACTTCGAAATTGTAAAGGAATTCATCATACAACTAAATCCCTTAGAATCCAAAGCTATACGAGTTAGCCAAAATGCATTTAATATTCACACAGATTTAAACATTATAAACCAGCAGTTTAACTATTTAATTCAAGCAAACACAAGGTTAGAAAATTCATTCAAACATTATCCTGTGAAGAAGTTTTAACTATAATAAGTGACGTTTAAAGTACAATGACTAATTTAGTAGATCGTAAAGGTGTCGCAATTAAAAAATAAACTGGAAACTGTGTTAAATGGAAATACCGGTTACCAAACAATAATTTAAAAACGTAATTTTTACACAAAAAACTTTTAATTTTTTTTTTTTTTAGAAGAATGAGTTGGTGTCACGTCGACAATAACTGTGTCGAAGTACTTAAATTTGTACTGGTTTCCTGAGTTCGGTCCTGATTAACCCTCAGCTATTGACCTTCTGTAGAGCTGTCCACGCGATGCAGTTTTCATTATATCCGCAAAATTGTTATCCACGTACCGACCTAATCGGTCACATTTTCAAATTATTCGTGCATTCGTCCTGGAGTCGTCAGGTTATTAACCTAACGTGCTCTTAAATTTATAACATTTTAATAGTTGGCAAAAGTTTGACAACAATCCTTCGTGAATGTTATTTGTATTTTCTCTCGCTATAGCCAGATTTAAGTTTTTTTTTTTAGATCACTCTATTATTAACCTACGTGCTCTACTGAGAACTATACAGATCACTTCTTATCTCACTATTAATACCCCTATACCTGTAAGATCTGATATTTTCTGACTGTACATATTTTTTTTCAGGGATGGCAACAGAACCGGTTCTTCAAAAGCGGTACGGTTCCGCTTCCAGAACCGCTTCCACTTTGTCACAAAAAGGAACCGCTTCCAAGAGCGGTTCCGGGATTTTATTTTGGAAGCGGTTCTGGAATCAGGACCGGTTAACATTTTTGTGCGGTATTGGAAGCGTTCCCGTTTTTAAAAAAGATGGAACCGGTCCAAAAAAAATATTTTACCGGTTCTCGTTTGGAACCGGTTCTGGAAGCGGTTCTTAGATAGGAACCAGTTCTTTGTGCAATTTATAATACAGAATTTTAAGAAGAGGCGATATTATTAGACTAACGGCTATATCGGCAGAATCAGGGATCAGGGATCGCGAAATGAGGTTTTAAAAAAATTACAGAAAGTTCTTAATTGAGTACGCTGGTTAAACTTAATTACGGCTTCAAAATCTGCACACAGACGTCGTTATTGTCGGTCGAAACGCAGTACCCGGCGATATTAAAGAACTCCTTTTGTAAGGTTAAACATGCTTTTTATGAAGGAATAAACGAATCATTTTGATCGCCAGTCAAAATTTGGTTAGATTTTTGAGAAGATTGCACCGTTTAGGGGTGAGACATAAATTACGTCATGAATAGTTAGTTTTCCCTTCCTTACAGATCACAATCGTACCGAAAGTGTGTGCATCCCTCTAGGTTGGTTGTGTAACGTTTTGGATTGTTGTGATCCTAAAATAATTATTGTTTATTTTTGTTAGTATATTTGATTATGTTAATATTTTTATTTCCATATTCCACGTTCGATATTGAACATAAAAGTGATAATTAATTAAAATTATAATCAACTAAATGCCTTTTAGTTTGCTTCATCTGATCAACGGAAGCCCGAATTGTAATGTTAAATATTTCGGAGTAGAAAAAACCACTCTGAAGCTCCTTAATTTGATTGATTTTTTTGTGCCAAAAATGTGACCATACTTGGCCCAGATAATATATTCGATATTTTCTCCTATTTTTTGTAAGTACAGTAAAACTCGGACATAACGCTTCCCGAATATAGCGTTCTCCCGGGTATATCGCTTTTTGATATAATATCCTATTACGTGAGGGGGAGGGAGGTTAAAAAGTGTTCTACAGTACATAGTGTAACGTAATTTACCGACAGCCCCTAATGGTTAAACCAATAAGAAGAAAACATACCCCAGGAACCGGTATGGAACCGGTATTCGTACCGGTTCTTACGAAATCATCCCATTACCGTTTAGAAAAGGAGCGGTTTTGGAACCGGTTCCAAAATTCCCGAAACAGCGGAACCGCTTCCAAAGCAAACGGTTCTTGTACTCTAAAAAACGGTTCCGGCACAGAACCGGTTCCAATTTTGGAAGCGGTTCTCTACTGGTGGAACCGCCTCCCCCTGATTCCGGAAAAGGGCCTTTCGAAGCAAGAATTCGTTCGCACTTTTGCCATACCCTGATTTTTTCCACTGTTGGAAAAGTGGTTTTTGACCACTGTGTCCCTGTGGCATTCTCTTCGACGATTATGTCACCTGTTACCACTAGTAGAGAAGCTTACATCCGTTTATTTTCATTCCCCAAATTTCATTAGTCTAAGTATAACAGTTGAACAGATATGAGAGGGGATGGGACTTTTGACCTACCTGTTCGAATGCTAAAAATGCGTCATTATTGGGATTTGTTTTTTGGCTAGACATATAAATGAAGTTAAAATTCATTAGATGGGTTGGTATACATAAACGGAATTATTTAAAATGAAAATAACTCAAAACCAGCTGGTCCAAATATAGACATATACATATATTGTTGGAATGTGGAAATTCAGTTGATTTTAAAAATGTATTGCAAAATATAGTTTGTTAAAAACATGGCATATATTAGCATTTTTCTAATTTTTATATTGTCTTTTGTTTTTTTGGTTAACATACTATACATTTTCAGGAAAAATCCTGTAACTTTTATATTTATCTTTTTTTTCTATCTCAAGAAGTGTTTTTTTAAAGGGGTGGCTAATTATAAAGAAAAACCCTGTACAAAGAAAGTGAAGATGGAGGCCGTAAATATTTAAAAAAAAATACTAATTTTATCCGACAAAATTTCGTCCCTGAATTGTTTGCGCTCCACCTCCAGCGTCCCTTTTGTGTGTACAGTCGTTTATCACTTTGACTCGTGTAAAGGCGGTATATTATAATGGATACATCCTTAACTAAACAAAATTTATACACAGCGGATATTCAGATCTACAAACAACAACGAAAGTTACTTCATCCCCGAGGAATTTCTGTACCTACCCATTTTCGATCCATTTCCCTTCAGCGTACATGCACAGGAATAGGTAGGCCCGACTACGTTATTTTAACCCGAATTCGGCGTCAGGCTTAACAGGGATTTTCACTTCGGTAAACAGAAATATTATGAGCCTGAGTTAATATTTCATTTACTTCGTTCGTGATTAAGGAGGGTGTTCCCTGAATTATGTAAAGACACTAAATCTACTCCCGTCTGCTTATGAATATATGTATGTATATACATATGTATGCTGTTCTAAATAAGCGGTGGTCTGTTGCTATAGAGACGGTGGTACGAGTGCTAGTTGTCATCGGCGCAGTTGATAGTGGCGTAGTTGATACAGAGAGGATTGGATACAGAATGAAAATCAGAATTGGTAGTTTAAGTATTGAAGATCATTTAACCCTTAACGGGGACTCCAAAATAGAAACTGTGTGTGTGTGTGTGTGTTTTTTAATACTAACGAAAAATTGATTTTTGTATTGTGTACATGATCAAATACATACCGGTGACTCAGGAGGTCGGGCCAAGCTTGTATCTTGAAAAAAAAAACTGGACGTTTTCCACGAAACACCGAACTACTACACTTTTCTCGACGCGCGTTTCGCCAACCAAGTTGGCATCTTCAGGAGAAGATTAAAACTCAGTTTTAATTTAATAGGATTTTAATAGGTTTTAATTTAGTAGGAGAAGTTTAAAACTCAGTTTTAATATTCTCCTGAAGATGCCAACTTGGTTGGCGAAACGCGCGTCGAGAAAAGTGTAGTAGTTCGGTGTTTCGTGGAAAACGTCCAGTTTTTTGTTTCTACGCCGAAGGTTCCGGTACCCACTCCAGGATTGTATCTTGAAAACTAATTAATGTTTTTTTTTTAATGTGGGGGAGAATATAATTAGGAAGGTAGAATTAATTTCCGACGAATTGACGAAAACATCCAAGATGACTTGCGGTTTCGTTGAAAATGACACCAATTCCATTTTTTTAAGTGGAACCCCCTGTATACTTTTGTGTATTTGGATTATACACATAGTAGGTACATTTGGATTCTAGATTCATCGTAGAGGATTACGATACTGCCCTAAGTAAGTATTCATAAAGTATCGATAATACATATTCTGCCCAAAAACATACTCTATTTTCATTTTATAGGAGAGTAAATTAATTTATAGTCTTTTCACTTGTTCTTTTTTTTGGTAGCCCCAACAATAGAAAAGAAACGAGGTAACTGACGCTTCATTAGAAATCGTCCTATCTTCCTTCCTTATCGTCCTTAAATTTCTTAAGGAAACAGGACTAATGGAATGAGTAGCCTGTGGGGGCACAATAAGAATCGGCTCAAGTGCACAGGGCTTGTACCTACGCCATATGTAATAATAATAAATAATAATAAAATAGAATCCTGTGTTTTGAGGAAAACTCGTTTAGTTCAAATAGAACGTCTAGTGGGCCAATCCTGTTTTAAATTGTTTTAAATCGTTTAATAAGGATTTAAATATGTACATATTGTAGTTATTACCTTTGAAGTAAATGTAGAAAATATAAAGATATAAAAAATGTAAATAATAAAAAATTACACCACCAAAACGAGATTTTACACTTCGGTTGCGTGTTCCCCCTGACGCGTAGAATTCAAATATATAAAATTTTCAGGGGGTCCCATTTAAAAACCTGGATTTATTGTCATTTTGGCGAAACCGGAAGTCCGCGATTTTAGATAATTTCGACACTTGGTGGGAAATTAATTCTGATATAAACTCCCCAAATTTAAAAAAAAAATCGTTAATAGGTTTTCAAGATATAAACTTGGCTCCTGAGCCACCCGGTATAAGGTAATCAACTTCTATATTTATAACCAACTTAGTAACAGGCAACAGCAAAAAAAAAACAAGATATTAACAATAAACATACCTTATTTGATTCGTATTTTACAAAAAAAAAAATACATAGATAGAATAAAGCAATAGATACATAGGTATATAGAATAGATAAAAATAATATGTAGGGCCTCTTTTAGATTTTCAAATCGTGGAACACACAATTTTCTAGAACATAGCAAATAAATTGTTTTTCTTTGTAACTAAATGTACCATGTAACTAAAGAAAAATAAACTAAATAAGTTATTACTGTGCATTATAAAACAAACTAAATTTGTATTCTAACGTTTACAAGATTCAGCAAGTACATAAAATGCTTTATTATTCACATCAGTAGAACAGAGACAGAAACAGAGAAGTATAAAGGACCTTAATATTAGCCATCCATTGTATGCACCGAATCATGTATCACTAATGCAGTCTAAAGTATGCTATGAAATATAGCGCATAGGGTAATATGGAGTACCCAGTACACCAGAGACGTTATAGCGCTGCGTCTTTAATACAATTGTGACCCATTAAGAATCAGAACACTGTAATTTTTAATCGCCCAATTTGAACGATTTTGGTGTAAAATGGGGAGCTCAGAAAACTGTATTTTTCAACAGGATGAAACATTTGAGATACTCGATCCAAGGCCTATTTTAATATTTTTTAGGTTGTCAAGTATTAGGGATGTTTTTTAGCAGAAAAACGACGACTGCAGCGCTGTTTTAGGGATCATTCAAGACTAGTGTATATCAATTGTCGTTTGATATCGTAATATATCAAAGCGTAATACAATCGAAAGGCTCTCTGAATACAGTACTGATTATATTTTTTTATATTTTTCTTATTTACCACCAATCAAGTGAGTCAATATTTTTCTGTGTCTCATTGCCTACTTTGTTAAGCAGTAATATTATTTGTTACTATGAAATATGCGATATATTTTTCAAATTTGGTTGATATTCAACAACCCTAATTAAAATATATCCACACGTGTAATTTTTACTGTTGCGTAAACAACCTTTAAAACTTACTCAAGTTTTTAAAATGCCGAGGTGAGTCAATACTTTTGTTACCCGTTGTAGTTTGCGTCGAATTGATAATCTAACTGAAGAATATGGACTATAGTCCAAATAAATTAGACAAAACTTACCAACTTCGGAAGAATTCCCGGAAAGCTGGATTTTTCTATGAACATTGATAATGTAGTTCTAAACAAAATACCAAATGTCATCATCGATCTAACTGAAAAATATGGACTATTAATAAAAATAAAATATGTAGCTTAGGAAGAAATTTTGTACGAAAAAGATATTTTGACTTTTTTTCATAAGAGCAACCCTTTCGAGATAATCATTTCAAATCAAGATAATTCGATTTACAAAGTTGTAACCTTTATGTTTCTCATGAAACACGCACTCATTTCCACACCACTTTTGATATTAGAGTACAAGGTGCATTTTTTACGTGCTTTACCCAGAAGGCTTACTCCATATTCATTTTTATTTGAAAAATGTATATAGTATATAGGTACATATATTTTAAAACTAATAAAATTGTTCATTAAATACGTTTAGATTCAAAACAGGAGTTATTAATTTTGATAATTTATTATTCACCTTCAGACTATTTAAATTTGCGTCCTTATTTTCATCATCTTATTCGGTTCCTCTTCTTGTTCAGCCACAGTTCATGCTAGTATTCAGTCTGGAACAGGTAGAAGCAGAGTTTGAATTGGCTGCAAAATGTTATCTCTTAACGTCTACCCCCAATCTCCAGAAATAAGCTCGTTGCCTAGCCATATTTGGAATGTCAAAGTTCACTGGGCTACAAGTAAAACGGGATCTGTAAAAGCAAAACAGGATCGAGGATCTGTAAAAGATACAAACATACGTACAGACTGTAAAAAATACAAATTTACTGCTTCTCATTTAAATGTGCCTTCATTGTTAACACCAGTAGCATGCTGTCTTCCATATTGGTACACCTGCCAAATAATAATGGATAAGTATAACTAGTATGTTAATTCTATTATAAATAAACCACAGCAATGGATTCATACAAATTTCTATAACTTATATAAACATGATTTTAAAATATTTTCTGCAGACATTGGTAGACAGTGCTTTTATTAAATGAAAATCTTTGTTTCTTGAAAACATCGAGATGTAAATAACTCAACGTAAGAAATATTCATACTAACAATAAGAAGCAGCTTGTTTATTTTACCTATTCTTATTAGTTTAGGGTCCGATCTATGCATTCTCAAGCTGGTATTAGCATTGTTTCCGCAACAAAGTAAAAGCGTTGTAATAAAGTCGGTTCCTTTCGCATTTGAGTCGAGTTTAATATTGGGTTTGGTGTTTTTATTGCTACGAGGTATAAACTGTGAAATTCAAAGTTATGCTGGAAATATTTTCCGCTGGGATTAATGGTCTGGTGCCTGTGTAATTCCCTCTTAATTGAAAAGGGTGTATGCATTTACGCTGTTTATAGCAGATTTTAAACAACTTGTTTCGTTTTGAAATATATTTAATGGATACCTACTTAATTTAGTCCGATACAGGTTGAATGAAAACAATGAATACGACTACGGTGGATCCAGGGGTGGATCGATACAGACATGCATGTTACTTGTTTGTGTTAATTAATATATCGATTGCTTAGAATTACACAGTTGTAAGTGACATTTTTATGAAAAATGAGTTTTTGTTATAACAATGTTGTATGTGTCTCCTGATATCCCTTGGTAAATTTACAGAAGTCTATGTGCACCTTTAGACAGTTAGGTAACCATACTTACATAGTTGCATGTTGTTTAACGTTCTACATAGGATTACATAGTGGTATGTGGCACATACAACTTTTAATCCTACTCTTGAGATTTGAACTTATATCTTCTAGAAAATAGTTGTATGTGTGTTTACGATATTAAGAGCACGTGCGAAGTTTTCTCCGACTGTGTAATATTGGTGTAAGTGGAAATGTTGTAATGAGACTTGGAAAAATTATACCAAGAAATTGTTATTACAAATTATATTACGACAATTGGTTCAATAGCGTAAACTTGCAGATTGCATTGGATAAATTAGGTATTCAAAGCTTAGGGACGGTAAGAATCAATCGAATGTCAGGATGTTTTTTTTCCACAGAAAAGGAAATAAAAAAGGAAGGGGATATTTTGAGAAACTAACCACTACGGCAAATTGAACTGAACTAACTGCTGTCAAATGGTATGAGAATAAGGTAGTGCATTTGCTTAGCTTTTTTGTCGGTACGTACCCTACGAAGCTAGTCAAGAAATGGGATATGAAGTCCAAATCTAGAATAGAAATCCCATGCACGAATGCAGTTTCTCAATATAATCAATTTATGGGTGGTGTAAACCTAGCTGATTCTTTGATAGCTTTATACAGAACTTCATACGAAGCAAAAAATGGAACCCAAAAAATGTTCTTCCACTTACTAGATTTATGTGTAGTAAACAGCTGGCTTTTGTACAGAAGAGACTGTAATATGTTGGGAATAGATAAAAAAAATCCGCTAAGTTTACTAAAATATAAAATATATATAGCTACGACATTGTGTTCTTATAGTAATCAAAAGAAAAAGGGGAAGACCAAGTAGTCCACAATTGATATTGAGCAACAACTTCAGTCAAAAAAGAAAACGGGAAAAGTAGCTGTGCCGCCCTCAATAAATACCCGCAGGGATGAAACTGGTCATTTTTTTAGCCCAATTTTTCATTTTTGAAAAATTTGGCTATACAGGGTTAACAAGTCTGAGTATTTTTTCGCCATTGTCACTACTAAGACTTATGTTAAAAGTGAATGTGAAAAAACCGTATTTTATCATGTACGAATATAACAGGAAATTTTTTTAACATTGTTCTTACCTACGTTTATTATTCTACGACATGCCATTAAATATTTATGACTAACGCCAACGACGTACCTAATTTTGTAAAGAAGTATGATCTCAATATGTAGTCGACCAGACGAGTAGGTATGTTGTCTCGACCTTGAGGTGTTTAAAGAACAAATAAAATGGAGATTTTCTCCTTTAATGCTTACGATAATTACTGAAGAATTGAAAACAGACACTAACAAAAAAAACGGTATTATTTTGTAGTTCAAGGATCAACTCCTCATAAAGGATGTGATGTAATAATATTTCTTACGATGATGGAAATAGCGGAACTGTAAGATTTTCCTTAATAATTTTCGTATAAATCTTCGAACTCCATTGAGGCTTCTTTGACATCACATTTAAACTTCAACAAAACCTACCGGAGGTCACTGGAGTTCTTTATTAAAAATTATCCAGATTTTTCATGGAATTTCTCAAAAATAACCACTTGGAAATACATACATATGTGATTTTATAATTTTAATATTTCATTCAACTTAGGCAATTAGAGATAGCAAGTAGTAATTGTGTCTAAATATAATCAGTCGAGGTTATTCCTGAAATATTGTGGCGAAACTTCAACAACATGAGTCACCGCCCGGTCAGCCTAACAGGGTTGCGACGTAGCGCCGGTTTCTTCACAAAGGAACGCGTGTGGTCTCGATAAAATATAGCTGCCACCAGAGGCTTCGCGGGTGCTATAAAAGCATGCCGGTGCAGCGAAGATTCAGTCTTTAAAATAAATACGTACGGTTCGGTTTTGTAAAACGTATGCCTATATAAATTCGGGTGTAAAGTATTGTATACTAATTAGTAGTAGTGTTGTATATAAATTAGTAGTGTAGTTTATTTACTCTTTGTGTTTTCGTTAAATAAATTGTGTTTTAAAAGTGAATGTGTAATTTTTCACACCAAAACGAATCCGAGTTTGGACAAAAACGTACAATGTTTTAAAGAATTTTATCTAGTTCGGCTTTGATAAGCAGTTTTAATAGTGCCAACATTGTTGTCGAAACGCGTCTTGAGTACAAAAAAGTGTTTTAGTGTTAAGTGGTGAAAAGTGTTCAAGTGTGAATTAGTTCTTTTCGCCAAAGATTGATAATCAAAACAAGGGATATTAGTTAATAAATAATCGCTGTGTACTGTAGGGAATAATCTATAGGATCGTAGAAAGATCACATACGAGTACATAATACGTTTCATGAGTTGTGGACAATATTAATATCACATTAGATTGTTTGTTTTAAAAATTATCAACAGTTGAATTAATTAGAGGAATTTGGAATCGATTTTTTTTCTGGACACGGTATGCATAAACAAAGAAAATATGTCGTTCCGCACAAACGCCTGTTAAAAATAAAATTGACTGTGGTGGCCATCAGTGACTAAGGGCGTGACAAGTGATTTATTACTCTGGTTTTGGTTATGATTTATTTCTGCATATTTATAAAATGACACCCATCACAGGGGAGAACGCTGTAATCGGATATATGTATTTTATAATATTAACTGTAAAAAAGCATAATGTACTATTAAAGTCATTATTTATTACAACTTGCATCAATTTATACTGGATATTGTGCTAGCATGACAAATTTATTCCTTTACTTTGCTCTAACAGGAGCATAGCCACTAATCTGGACATTAGTTAATAACTCCTCTTAGAACTAGATACTTAGAACTTAATTTTTCGATAGAGCAGAAGTTATTTTTGGTTATAACATTTTAAGATATTGTCCAATCTTCTCACGATGTCATATTAGCAATATTGCGCTAAGCCTATCAGCGTTAGTTTTTTTTATATCAGTTAGAAATTCAGGGTGCTGAAAATGGAATGGCCATTTTTAAATTTTAAATAGACTTTTTTGAACCTTAAAACGCACTTTATTAAGAGGTGAAATGATAGGTATGCAAGATA
>JAPWTK010001319.1:0-59090 GCA_029963805.1 Aromia moschata
CGTACCGTTTCAAGCATATTGATTTACACTGCTTGAATGCGTTGAACCAACAGTGGCGGTTGGTGATATTTCAGTTAGCCATATCTTGAAAACGACGCATGGGACCCACTTCACTTTTTAGGTGATGACTATACACATCTTACAGAAGGGTTTTGTAGTAAAAAAAACGTCAACAAAGTGCGAAAAAATTTCAAAAAACCTGAAGCACTCCCTAGGATCTCAGTAACGCTCTGTGGACTATTTGCAGTAATTTTTTTTTTTTCATAATCTAGAAACAAATATAAGCAGAGGTTTTTCGATTTGTTACAAAATATATTTTTTCAAAAATGTTATAGCCATTTTAATTTTAATTTTATAGGAACATTTTGTTTCCCAAAATTAAAATGACTATAACTTTGAAAAAAAAATGACTTGTAACAAAATCGAAAAACCCTATTTTGTTTCTAGATATGAAAAAATGTACTGCAAAAATTCCCAGAGCGTTACTGAACAGGAATGCTCAATTTTTGAAAAATTTTTTCGCAAACTTTGTTGACGGTTTTTATAAATCCTTTTCTGTAGAGGTGCATGGTCATCACCTAAAAAAGTGGGCTCCCCATGCGTCGTTTTCAAGATATGGCTATGACTATCACCCACCTGCTGGTATGTTATGGGATTTTAAGGTTATGAGGTTTTTGGATCACGCGGTTTTGAGGTTAAGTGGTACTGTTAAACATATCTGTATAAGTCTCTTTTTTACTGGGTTATGGGTTTTTAGAATCATAAGGTTATTGGGTTTTTGAGGTTATGGAGCCTAAGGTTATGGGTTTTGAGGATTATATGGTTATGGAATTGATGAAATACATATTATGGGATTTAGTTTGGGTTTTTATCAAATTATACGATTTTTAGCTTGATTTTCATGATTTTAGGCCTGTGTTTTGAGGTTTGGAAAAGATGATGGAGTAATTTGGAGCAATTCGGCTTCAGCGACCCAAAAAACATATAATATATATAGTCAGACCCTGCAAACGAATTTTTTTTGTGGTGCTGTGTAATGAAGCAAAAATTGACTAATGCAGCTGACAGTACATAAAAACTTAAGGGTAACACCACTGTAGAATTTTCAAAAAATCGATTTTTTGTTTTTTTGGTTTAGAACATACTTTGAATCTTGAAAATATGAGACAAAAAGTTTTATACATGAAAAAAAATGTTTTGTTTGAAATTTCGCACTTTTCCCAAAACGTGTCGAACGTCTCTAATGCGACTCATATCTGCGACGACTTACCTGCTCGAAAGGTACTACGTAACGTCTTACCTACTAATTTCTAACTTCTCTTACGTACTGTAATACACTACTAGATGTCGTTAGAAACTATGTTTACACAATTTGAAATTAAATTCAAGTGAAAGTACAGTAATGTAGGCCTGAAGAGAATGAAGAGTATGAAGATTAATATGAAGAGCATTTTACAAATTATGAAAATTCTGGAGATGGATATCGGTGTGCAGTCATATAATTTTTACTTGGAAGCCGATGCTACGCTACAACAAATAGGTACGTCGAGCATTTTCTGATCGATGCGCCAAAAGATGTAGGTACGCTTTAGCATTAAATCATCGAGAAAAGGAGACGAGAAGAATTATTTAAACTTGGAATGGCAGCTTTATGGTTCCGGAATCGCAGATTAACGGTAAAAAAATTTAAACAGACGAATGTCTCATTTTTTCATGTCGATAACTCATTTTATAACTTTAAATGCATTTTTTTCGAAATACGATTTTCAAAACGGTACGCAACTCCAACAATTTTCAATATTTTCGTTTGAAATTTTAACCACATCTTTAAAACAACATTTTGAACTGAAACACGTACGGATTTTTCGATGTTATGTTAAACAATTCTCATAAACAAATATTTGCCTTTTTTCGTCAACAAATTGAATTTTTCTTCAAAAACATGCCAATTACAAAAAAACAATATTTTTGAAACTCCGTACGTGTTTCACTAACTATACTCATTACTCATGTATATTAAAGAGGATATTTTTTGTTGTTCCAAATCAACATGAGCACCAGTTCTGCTGCGTGACGCGAAGCGCCTCGACGACGACGTGTCTGCGGAGAATAACTTTCGCGCCTCCATTTGCAATATTTATGGATAAAAAAAAAATTTTTGTACTTCAATATTTGACCAATAACACCCTTAAAGCGCTCAAATTAATTCACTCAATAAAAACCACTTGTCCTAATGTTTTCGGATGTGATCTTTTGATTTTCGGGGTCAGAATTATTGAACATTAATAACAGAAGTGATTAAATGCTCTAGAAAAATATGGCTGACTTTATGGAGAAAAAGTACTGAAAATTTGGTGATTTTTTATATACCTATATTTTTTAGTCCAAAAAGTACTTTAACCTACTCAGGATTGTGGAGAGAGGTGGACGCAATAGTTGGAGTTGATGATAGGATTTTTTTGCCGACCTCAACTGACTCTAATCTTTTCAAAATGGCGGACATTGCAGAAAATCTCATGAAATATGAATTTTTCTCTAGTATTAACGAGAAAATAATGTTATTGTAAGTTTTTCTTGATCCACAGTCATTTTCCTCAATCAAAACAATACTACAGAATATATTTGACTAAATTTTCTATTTTCAATGGTGGCGGATTCAAAATGGCGGCCGGATTTCTCAAGAAATGGCGCATTTTTTCAATTAAAAAGTAAATAGGAGTTTGTAATTATAATTTTCCTATGTCATGTCATGTTTTAGTAACATTTTGAGTTATTCCTGGTGAAAAAAAGTCTGAAATCCAAGATGGCGGATTCAATATGGCGGACATCATTCTTGAAAATTCAAAATTTGAAAACGGAAAAATTATAATCATATCAAGTCAAGTCATATTTTACGTATAATTCTGATGGAAAATGTCCTCTCAATCTTTTTCACCTCAAAACGAGGTTTTTTCCGGTGTTGAGGTTCTCATGATGAAATCATGAGAATTATATGTATATTATGCACTTAGGGATGCTCGGGCGCAAACTACTCGCCAAAAGTACACAGCCTACTTGTTTCTCGTGGTGCATATACGATTTTTCTTACACCCCACCAGAAAGTACGTTCTACGTACTATTCTTTGAATAAATATGCGGAGAAATTCCGAAAAAAATTCTTCAATGCGCCTACATCCTTAAGTGCATAATATATAATTCTCACGATTTCATCATGAGAACCTCAACACCGGAAACACCTCGTTTTGAGGTTAGAATGACAAATAATTTTTTACTCAGATAGAACGCATTTTTATGAAAAAAGATTGAGAGGACATTTTCCATCAGAATTCTACGTAAAATATGACTGCAATTTTTTCGTTTTCAAATTATGAATTTTCAAGAATGATGTCCGCCATATTGAATCCGCCATCTTGGATTTCAGACTTTTTTCACCAGGAATAACTCAAAATGTTACTAAAACATGAAATGACATAGGAAAAGTATAATTACAAACTCCTATTTACTTTTTATATTGAAATATGCGCCATTTCTTGAGAAATCCGGCCGCCATTTTTGAATCCGCCACCATTGAAAATAGAAAATTTAGTCAAATATATTCTATAGTATTGTTTTGATTGAGGAAAATGACTGTGGATCAAGAAAAACTTACAATAACATTATTTTCTCGTTAATACTAGAGAAAAATTCATATTTCATGAGATTTTATGCAATTTCCGCCATTTTGAAAAGATTAGAGTCAGTTGAGGTCGGCAAAAAAAATTCTATCATCAACTCCAACTATTGTCTCCACCTCCCTCCACAATCCGGAGTAGGTTAGAGTACTTTTTGGACTAAAAATATATATATATATATAAAAAATCCCCAAACTTTCAGTACTTTTCTCCATAAAGTCAGCCATATTTTTTCTAGAGCATTTAATCACAATTCTGGCCCCGGAAATCGAAAGATCACATCCGAAAACATTAGGATAAGTGGTTTTTATTGAGTGAATTCATTAATTTCCCTTCGGGATTGACGCCCCAAAAAGGATGAAAAATTGTGTCCGTTTGGGCGTTAATGGGTTAAAAAATTTAAAGTATATTTTAATTAATGTTTTCAAAAAAACAAATTAACAATGTCAGTAACTTAACAAAACAAATAAAATGTAACAAAATTACTGGCAACTAAATGTTCGGGGAAAAAAAATAAGTATTAATAAGGCGTTACGTCACCTTTTTGCCTTAACAACGGCCCGAAGCCTCTACAGAGTTCTGGTGAAAAGGTGTCCCAAATTTCGCCATTTTTTTCTTTAAAGTAGATACCGTTCTTTGAGGATCATCTCTCAAAACTCTTTTATGCCACAGTGTTTCAATGATATTTAGGTCGGGGCTGTTTGATGGCCATGATAGGACTTTAATATGCTGTTCCCCGAACCACTTGTTCGTCTGTTTTGCAGTGTGGGAAGCTTCGCCGTCTTGTTGGAATATGAAATGATTGTCTGGGTACATATCCTGAACAGTCGGTCATAAGCTATTCGTAAGTATTTGTATATATTTGTCAGCGTTGACGGTACCCTCTATGACCTCATACTGTCGCAAACCTTTAGTGGACATACATCCCCAAATCATGACACACATCGGTAATTTTACGGTTCGTTTAAGGCAGTCCTTATGAAAGGATTCACTTTATGTTCTTATTACCCTATTTCTATAATCGCCTACGCAGACATCAAATTTGGACTCGTCACTGAAAATTACTTTTGACCAGTCTTATAGTCCACGATACCTTCGATTTGGCCCAATTCCAGTCGATTTTTTTGTGTCTCAGTTAATAAAGGCTTTTCTTTAGCCTAGGACCATTTAAAATTGAAAAACAACAAATTTGAAAAACAAAATAGTAATATCTTCTAAAAACTGAGCCCAGACTGATGAATGTATTTTCTGCAACATTCGCTTGGGATAGCCTTTTCTCGTGTTTCAGAGTTACATTGCGCTGTTATATCCCTTAAGATGTTCCGTCGACTTTTTTGGCAAATTTTCACCAACAGCCTTTGGCTCCTTTCAGTAACAAGTCTGGGTCTTCCAGGACTTTTACCTTTTACATTCAAACCAATCTCACATGCTTTAATATGTCCCAACAGTAGATTTTGCAAAGCACAATTTAGTCCAGGTTAGATAGTTTATTTTTGAAAAAGTCTGAATAAGGCTTTTTCGGCGCTATAATTAGGTAAAAAATAGTAGAAATGGATTGTGTATGTTTTGGATAAAATCGTTATGTAGGAACCTTAGTAAAAAAATCGACAAAAGTGTCGAAAACCGTTTTTTTGCGGATTAAGGGACGAAAAATATTTTTTTCCGTAAAACAAAAAATTGCACGTTGTAGCGCTTGACATAACGAAAAAATTAGTTTTCGGTGGTCAAAATCAGTTCAGAAGTTTTTGCACAAAAAAAATAAAAACCTATGAAAAATGCCCATTTTTGAAATCGAATTACAAGGGTTCTAATGGTCGCAGAAACTTCTGCTTTTTGTCGTATTGTAGCTTTTGGTAGTGCGTATCTGCAGTAAAAATGTCAAGCAAAAATAATAAAATTTTTGCATAAATCGAAAAAAACTAAAAAAAGGTCATTTCGAAAAACGACTTGGGCAAGCAGAAAAATGATCGTAGAAAATTTTTCCTGGGCTTAAATTACTCGTTATTAAATTCCCTACAAATCCAATATCGTGACTTGTGGGAGAGGTTCATTAAATTGGCTGAAAAACGCGTTTGAAAATCAAGCGTCGCGTTGCTTCGAACGCGCTCGGGTAAGCGAATGAAGGGGAAGTGGACGCGTGGTGGGGGAAGCCTCTCCCGCCGCAGACTTCTGTCAGCGCGTCGGCGGCGGGAGGAGGCTTCCCCCGTCCTCGCATATTCGAGCGCTCGAAGCAAAGCGACGCTTGATTTTCAAACGCGTTTTCAGACGATTGAGAAGAACCTCTCCTACAAAGTGCGATGGACTTGGGAATTTAATGACAATTTAAGCCCAGGAAAAATTCTTTATGACCATTTTTCGGCTTGTTCAATCTGTTTTTTCGAAACGACATTTTTTTAGTTTTTTCGATTTATGCAAAACGTTCGTATTATTTTTGCATGAAACTTTTACTGCGGATAGGCAGACCAAAAACTGCAATTTAAACCAGAAGAAGTTTCTGCGATCATTGTTCTAAAAGAACCCTTGTAATTCGATTTCAAAATGGGCATTTTCATCAGTTTATTTTTTTGTGCAAAAACACTTCAGGACCAAGTTTTGATCACCAAAAACTCATTTTTTCGTTTTTTTTCAAACTACAACGTGCTATTTTTTTTACGAAAAAAAATGTATTTTTCGTCCTTATCAGCAAAAAAAACGGTTTTCGGCGCTTTATCGTTTTTGACTAAGGTTCCGCATACCGATTTTTATCCAAAACATACTCAATCAATTTCTACTATTTTTTACCTAATTATCGCGCCGAGAAGCCTTATTCAGGACTCTTTTTAACAACTCACTTTTCTGCTATATTGCCTGGCGTAATTCTTCCGCAATTTCGAGGATATTTTTGCCACTGCAGTTTTTTTACAATGAGCTGCCACAATTTTTGATCAGTCGCACTCCACGGCCCATTTTATTTAAAAATAAGGAGTTTCCGCAAAAACTACCAGAAATCACCTATGACTGACACATCTAATTGTGATATTAATGGTTACCGCGGCAACAATAATTTTTTTCATTTTTAGGGCAGGTTTCTCGATTTTCCGAACATTTAGTTGTCAGCATTTTCAGCAGATTTTTATATTTTTGGCCATAAATTCATAACAAATCCAAGCTAATAATAATTTACAGCATAATATTATCGTGCAAATGTATAAATTACGTAGTTTTTTTAATACGTAATTTTATATATTTCAGGTTTTAAATCGTGGTTGTAAATTTTTGCATGGCAGTGAATAATTTTTTTGAAAAAATGCATTTGTCCCAACATACACATAGTTGTTACGGCTCGTAATTATGAACTAATTTCAAAACACTTTACCTAATTACTTTTCAACATATAATTAATATTTATGGTACTTTACTCTTCAACGATTTTATGTTTTTTGATTTTTTTAACACCCCGTATATTAAACAGAACAAATAATAATCTTTCCGAAGGTTTCAAGCAAAGTAAAATTTTTTTACGAAGCATAGGTTTCTCGAAAATTGAAAATTTTTGTTTCTTGGTGGTACAGGTAACTCGAACATACAGAGTTTGTATGCTAGAATCGAGAAACACGCGGAGTTCAACAAAATAATGTGGGGTGTTTCATTAAAAAAATGTTATAATTAAACATTTAAAACAGTTTAAACGTTTTTGTTTCAATTGTATTCTTGAAAATTTCTGAAAAAAATAAATTACCTCTTATAAGCTGCCTTTTCGTCGACAGCGATGACCCTGAATTTGTATTGTATGTCAATCACAGATTAATCACAGCATTTTTAATTGTACAGTAAACCGAACCAATTAATTAAATGAAAAAATGCGGCTGGCCTTAATTGCCGAGTTAACTTCCGTTCTCGTAAAATCGAACCCGACACTAACTTCCTCGACTACCTTAATTGAAAAGCCATTAATCGTATAATTAAGCCAAAGTTCTCCAGTTTCATTTTCTAATGGGCGGTTTAACATAAATCTTTAATTTATTTTTTTTTTAACGGAAAGATGTAGGTATCGCCTGACCTATTGACCCAGGTATAAATGTGACCTTTTCTCTTGCACGCTAGTTAATAATTGCGTTCATATTGCATTCTCCAACAAAGTGGAATCAATACGGAACATATAGTTTCACGTTAAACATATACGAGATGTGTAAATTAAGTACTGAGATTAGTTTTTTTTTTTTTTCGAATTGAATTACAATTTGGTATTGTCTCCTTCAAAATAACTTCTTTGGGAAGCTACACAGCGCTGGAGACACCTATACTGGAATAGCCTTCAGCTCGTCGGTTATAGCCGTTTAAATGTTTCCTATGGTCCCAAAATGACGTCCCTTGAGATGATTTTTCAATCTCATGAAGAGAAAAAAAGTCACAAGGGCTGAAGTCAGGCGAATAAGGAGGCTGAGAAGCCACAGAAATGTTTTTACAGGCTAAAAACTCATTTACTGAAATTGTCTGTGTGACAAGGCGCAGGAACCTCTCCGTAAAAGTTTGGCTTGGAGGCACAAACTCTTTGTGGACAATTCCCTGGCTATCAAAAAAGCAAATCAGCATGTATTTGATCTTCGACTTGCTCATTCTTGCTTTTTTGGGTCTTGGAGAGCTTGAAGTGTGCCATTCCATGCTTTGGCGCTTGGTTTCCTGGTCATTCTCAAACACCCAAGTCTCATCACCAGTAATGACACGTTCCATAAAATGGGGATTATATATAAATAAACTAAAAAAAAGGGGCGCTAAAATCGTCGCTGCCGGACCCCAAGGTAGCTGTGGCGCGGCGTTGCCACATTTACTTCGTGGCTTGTTTAAAGTCGGCTGTGGCTGACAGAAGTCTACGGCGGGAGAGGCTTCCCCCACCAGGCGTCCACTCGCTTACCCGAGCGCTCGAAGCAACGCGACGCTCGATTTCCAAACGCGTTTTTCAGTCGATTGAATGAACCTCTCCTACAAGTCACGATAATGGATTTGTAGGGAATTTAATGACGAGTAATTTACGGAAAATGCTCTACGACCATTTTTCGGCTTGTCCAAACCGGTTTTCGAAAAGCCCTTTTTTTTAGTTTTTTTCGATGTATGCGAAAAGTTCTTATTATTTTTACTGCAGATGGGCACTACCAAAAGCTACAATTTAAGTCAAAGCAGAAGTTTCTGCGACCATTAGAACCCTTGTAATTCGATTTCAAGAATGATCATTTTTCATCTGTTTTTATTTTTTTTTGTGCAAAAAACTTCTGAACCGATTTTGATCACCAAAAACTGATTTTTTTTCGTTTTTTAAGCGCTACAACGTGCTATTTTTTGTTTTACGAAAAAAGTTTGATATGATATATTTTGATTGATGATATACTGTGACCTTGTTTTTTTTAGTTTTAGTACTCTACAACTTCGATTTTCTTTACATATTACAGAATATATCTTGTCCTTTTCTAACATCAAACAGCATTTTGTGTTAATTTTAAAATTAATTTCATTTTAATTTTATATTAACTCATATAAACACACCGGCAAAATTAGGGGAACGGTCAAAATTTACCTAAATTTAACCTTAATTTTCTCTTGAACCCTCAACCCGATTTTGAACATTTTTTTTAAATTGTAGTTTGATTCTTTGTGAACACGATAGACGTATTGCTGATTTTAAACAATTGGTCCTAATGCCATATACGGAGCTGAAAAGAAAGTAATAATTTTTTCTTGGTTTTTTGAGACACTCTGTAGAGTGAACGAATCAAATATCGATCACGATATCATTTCATAATGCCAATTTAAAGATTGATCTTTTCTGATCAAATTCATTTTTTTTATTCACTGTGATATCTCAGTTCTTAAGGATGTTACAGGGTTTTGTTAAAAATAGTGCAATGGCACACTTTTTATCCTTTTCATGTTTTCAGTTTGGTGAACTGTTATTTTCTAAGGCCTTCCTTCACACTGGACCCAGGCTTAGGACTGGTCCAATGTGTGCTTAACCGCATACATTGGAGTGTATTTAAAGGCCAACTGGCCAAATGAAAAACAATAACAATAAATTAACAAACAATAACGAAACACAAATCAAAACACCAACAATAACAAATGCGATTTAATAACGTGTGTGACCTCCACGCGCTCTTATGACAGCAGTCATCCATCTTCCCATGCTCATGATGACATTATCAATCAACTCTTGAGGCAGATTGTCCCAGATATCAACAAGAGCTGCTGCTGCTTGTTCGGGATTTTGAACAGCGGGATTTCTGGATATTAATCGCCTACCTAACATATCCCTGACATGTTCGATCGGATTAAGGTCTGGGGAACATGCCGGCCAATCCATTGCCCTTATTCCGACGGTATTTAACAAGTCAAAGGCACAACGAGCCACGTGAGGGCGGGCATTGTCCTGCATCAGCAAAAGGTCTTCTCCGATTTGAAGGACGAAAGGTACGACATATTGTTGCAGAATATCTTGGATGTATCCATTTGCATTTAAAGCGCCATTAACAATAACAAACTCTGTTCGGCCTCCTAAACATATCCCACCCCAGGCATTACGGAACCTCCACCGAAGGAAACAGTAGGAGTAAAATTAAACTGTTCATATTGTTCTCCTCGGCGGCGATATCATCTTTCCCTGCCATCGATGGAGTTAACGCAAAAGCAGCTCTCATCTGTAAAAATAACGTTGGCCCACTGGTTATTTTCCCAATTTTCATGCCCCTAGCGAAATGTAGTCTCGCCACTCGATGGCTTCGCTGAAGTTGTGGAGCTTTCTTCGTTCTATATGCCTTCAAACCAACTTATTTGAGCCTTCTGCTAATGGTCCGATTACTTGTTCTTCTTCGACGTACTTCTTCCAGCTCGTTTCTTAATTGTGGTATTGTTCTACGCCTGTTTCGTAATATTTCTAACACCACAAATCTGTCATCTCTAGCCGTGGTTGTCCGTTTTCTATCTTGGCCTCGTTTTCTTTTATACTCCCCAGTTTGCCTCCAACGCCTTACGGTACGGTAAATCGTTGATTTTGATTTTCCTAACACATCAGCAACATAAGAGTAAGATCTGCCATCTTCAATTAATGCTACGGCCTTCGCCACGTCAGTAGGGTTCATATCACCCATGTTGGATTTTTTAGCAACCAAAACTTTGAATGTGACTTTTACTTAGTTTTGACAATATGCGATGAGATAAATAAACTTGTATTATTGGCAATAGATTACCTCTAGAATTAAAGGAAATCGAAAATTCAGAGAAATCCATCAACCTCCTAGCAATCCATAAAAATTGTGCCAATGCACTATTTTTAACAAAACCCTGTAACATCCTTAAGTACTGAGATATCACAGTGAATTAAAAAATGAATTTGATCAGAAAATATCAATCTTTACATTGACATTATGGAATGATATTAAATTTGATACGTTCAGTCTACAGAATGTCTCAAAAACTAAGAAAAAGTATTACTTTCTTTTCAGCTCCGTATATGACATTAGGACAGATTGTTTAAAATCATCAATAAGTCTAACGTGTTCACAAAGAATCAAGCTACAATTAACAAAAAAATGATCAAAATCGGGTTAACGGTTCAAGAGAAAATTAAGGTTAAATATAGGATAAATTTTGACCATTCCCCTAATTTTGCCAGTGTGCATATATTTAAGTTATTTTGAAACTGTGAACTAGGTATAATATACAGATAAACTACGCTGAGCGCAAACGAGCTCAAAATCTACTTCGAGAAATCCTCAATATCTAGAAGCCGTGCAATTTCCCGTGAACCAACTTTTATGGTTTTATTTGTTTGCTGTTACGAATAAAAGGACAGTACTTGATACGCATTTTAAACGGTTCGATTACTAGATGCAGCGAAATGGAAAACACGATTTCAAAGAGGATCTTGTTTGTGTATAATATTGCTTCTATTCTTGTTATCGTATGAACCAAAGTGTCCTCATAACTTCTTTAATTACTTTCACATATGTCGGTACATGTAATGTAGGATAAATAAACTAGCGGCTTAAAAAAATCGAAAATTTGTGTACCTAGCCGAAGTGCATTGTACATATACGAGGTGTGTAAATTAAGTAATGGGACTGGTAACGTAGCGCCCGATCTAGCAACACTGCGGAGACGAGACTTGGAAGGGCGGTAGGTTAACATGTAATGCACGTTCAGTACAAGTTTGAACTTGTTAGACCCATTTGTTTGACTGTTTTCGTAAACCGTTTTTTTTCTAGTGCGTTTTAAAAATGACTGACATTAATTTTGAGCAACGGTGTGCTATCAGGTTTTACTTCAGACTTGGACGCAGCGCATCAGATACTTTTGCAAAACTTCAATACGCCTACGGAGACAGTGTTTTTTTTCAAGAGTCCAGTTTTTTTGGTGGTTTAAGGCTTTCTCAGAAGGAAGAGTCGATTGAAGATGAACTACGCAGCGGAAGACCTTGTAATCTTCAAGAACCGATGAAAATGTCGATACAATACGGGATCTTGTCGGTTGACGACAAGAATGATCGGGGAAGAGTTAAATTTGAATCACATCACTGTTCATCAGATTTTGACTAACGAATTGGGGATGAGAAAAATCTGCGCCATTTCAGTAAATGAGTTTTTAGCCAGTAAAAACAATTCTGTGGCTCCTCAGCTCCTCCTTATTCACCTGACTTCAGTCCTTGTGACTTTTTTCTCTTCCCGAAATTGGAAAATCACCTCAAGGGACGTCATTTTGGGACCATAGAAAAAATTCAAACTGCTGTAACCGACCAGCTGAAAGCTATTCCAGTGTATGAGTTCCAGCACTGCTATGAGGAATAGAAGAACCGTTTCCAGCGTTGTGTGGCTTCCCAAGGAAGTTATTTTGAAGGAGGCAATACTGAATTGTAATTCTGTTATAATAAAAAAATTTAAATAAACCAGTCTCATTACTTAATTTACACACCTCGTATATTGAGTGAATCATAATGAACACCCAGTCTCTAAACTGGAGCTAGTCGACATATAATATGAATGACCTCAGTATGCCTTTTGCTAATGTCGGCTTAGAGGATATATGGTGATATATGGTGGTGTAATTTTATTTAGAAACTCAGTAAATAATATTTCAATAGTAGCAGATAGAAAACTGGTGATTTGTTGTTGTTTTTTTTTTTTTGTATTAAAATTGCTCGTTATGGAATAAACATCGTGGCAAAAATGTCACGAATAATGCCTGTACATTTTTAATAACCTTGTGTATGAAAAATGTCATTAGTAAAATTTTTTCATTAGTTTATTGCCATGTTTCTGACAACGTGAAATAATTTTTGTCTTTTCGCGTTTTCCTGCTATGGAGACCAACTTTATATTTTAAATGTCAATCCGTAGGTTTCTCTCAATATCTGAAAGAGTAGCCCTTTCTCTTTATTGTACACCAAAAAATAGATATGGTTACATAAAGAAATTTTCGCAAAAAAAACACGTTTAAAGTTATTTTAATTTTTGTCAAAGAATGTAATTGGTTACTTGCGAATTAGGTATTGAAAGCGACCTCCATTTTCCGCTAAGCAATGCAAAAGCCGGTCTCGAAACTCTTCAATAACATTTACTTGGAAATGTTCAGGAAGTTTTCTGATTCAAGCGTTCAATGCTATCTGGTCGATTGCCATAAATTTTACATTAAATGTAAAATGAAGTATTTAAAATTTTTAAATACTCCCACAGGAAAAAAATAAAGGATTTAGATCCGGGGAGCGCGCTGGCCAATCAATTGTACTACTTCTGCCTATCCAGCGTCCTGGAAATTGTGCATTTAAATACTCCCTGCCGTAAAATGTGGTGGTGATCCATCTTGTTAGAACCATAGTTTTTGGTTAATTACAATATTTACTCCCGGAAACAACAGTCTGCAAGACGGCATAATATGATTTTTTAGCAGATCTAAATGTTTTTCAGAATTTAAGTTTCCATGTATGAAGAAAGATCTGCCCAAACATTATATTTTTGGGGATTATCTTTTTCATGGAACTAATGAGGGTTCTACGACTAGTTATGGCTATTTACCCTTTCTAAACTCCTGGTACACCGTATATACCAGTAAATGTTTTACCAGACTAAATGCTTTTAATCAGGTTTAATTTGGTTCACATCGATACCACGTAGTCCTATAGTTTCCTAGGAAAACGTAAACAAAGTTCTGCGGTTGCACCAACTCCTACCGCGATTCGGTTCCATCGTATTTGTTCAGTTTACTGGAACACGTTGTAGCAGTAATTTTATAGTTTCTAATAATAATTTTAATAAGTTTCTAGTAATAGTTTCTAAGTTAATAAAAGTTTGTAATTTATACTTTATAATTTATGTCTCTTTAAAATTCGAAAATTATTCGTAAAATTTATATATGGTTTATATGTGAACCATCAGTCCTAGAGAGTGGTACTCATGTGTGCCATTAGTCGGGAGAGTAATAATAATTGATTATTGATATTTTTTGCAGGCATAGATAAAAATAGGTCTTTGGCATCTTCCAGTAGAGGATACAACTAGAAGAAGATGTAAAAGGTGTGCCGAAAGTAAAATTCAGAGACGTACAAAAGACAATTTGTCAAGAATGTGACGTTCCACTTTGTTCTAAATGTTTTGCAACTTATCATACCTAAAATATTTTGTAATTATAGGTGATAAAGAGAATTAATATTTTATGTATATTTTTATATGGAACTGATGATACACATAAATACCACACCAGAAGACTGCCGGTACTTATTTGTACCACCAGCCCACCAACCCCTTGGTATTTTTTTTTCATTTTCTAATATAAAATATACCTTTGACCTATAATATAATATATATTACATAATCGAACGCGTCATACTACTTACTACTTGTATGTGCAAAAACAAAATTCATGAAAACAATAAACTGTTGCAATTTATAAAGTGATGGGTTAAAACTTACCCTGTTATTTACGTTGAGATGTGTGAAAACTTTGTGAGCCGCCGCGCTGTTAGCCGGCTTCAGTTATGACTTACACTTCATGAGACATCTTAACTTCACAGGTACTTGACAGGTACAGATTACCTTTTTTTATTAGTTTAAAAAAATTGATATATCTAAGCATTTTAAATTTTTAGTGGCCAGTGACAACAACAGGCTGCTGTTTCAGATATTAAGAGAAAACCTACGGGTTGTCATTTACAAAAATAAAGTTGGCCTCCATAACAACCAAACTCTAAAAGACAAAATTATTTCATGTTGACAGAAACATGGCAAATAAACTAATGAAAAACTTTTATTCACGTAATTTTTTTGTATCCAAGGTTATTAAAAAGTTGCAGGTACAATATGCGACTTTGCCATGCTGTATACATACCACCGAGATTTATAACAGACTAGAGGGAATGCATTACATTTGCCCTATATGTAAAAATTGGTATAGACATGTTTACTACATGTTTTTGGGGTCGCTGAATCCGAATAACCCTATCGGGCTAGGGTTTCCCATAACCTCAAAAAAACATTTTGAGCTATATATCGATAAACCCTTCACATCAAACCCCTTAACCCCTTGAAACCATAACACAATAACCCCATAACTCCATTGCCCCCAAATCAAACGAAAACAGTTCATCTCAGGCAATTTGTATTAATGCAAATTTTCACGGACATTCAGGATACATTCGAACAGTGAAATAAAACGTAATAACCCCATAACCCAATAACCCCCTAACCCCGTAACACCATAACCCCATAACCCCAAAACCCCGTTGCCCCCAAATCAAACGAAAACAGTTCATCTCAGGCAAATTGTATTCATGCAAATTTTCATGGACATTCAGGATACATTCGAACAGTGAAATAAAACGTAATAACCCCATAACCCAATAACCCCCTAACCCCGTAACACCATAACCCCATAACCCCATAACCCCGTTGCCCCCAAATCAAACGAAAACAGTTCATCTCAGGCAATTTGTATTAATGCAAATTTTCACGGACATTCAGGATACATTCGAACAGTGAAATAAAACGTAATAACCCCATAACCCAATAACCCCCGAACCCCGTAACACCATAACCCCATAACCCCATAACCCCGTTGCCCCAAATCAAACGAAAACAGTTCATCTCAGGCAATTTGTATTCATGCAAATTTTCACGGACATTCAGGATACATTCGAACAGTGAAATAAAACGTAATAACCCCATAACCCAATAACCCCCGAACCCCGTAACACCATAACCCCATAACCCCATAACCTCGTTGCCCCCAAATCAAACGAAAACAGTTCACCTCAGGCAATTTGTATTCATGCAAATTTTCACGGACACTCAGAATACGTTTGAACAGTCAAATGAAAGGTAATAGCCCCATAACACCACTACAAAGGGGATTCCCAAAATTGCGTGCGTCTGCAACGAGGGCATCTGCTCGCGGTGACGGCGGGCAACGGAATGAGCCTGTTATCCGGCTGAGTCCCTAGATTTCGGCTTAGATGCCGTCATGGTCTTATAAGATAGGGCTATATAATGTACAAAATCCGATCGTGCAACCTTCCCGCGGTGTACATCGAGTAACGCTAATGCCGACTGTTCTATCATTGTTTAATGGTGTATGGGTTTATAACATTTGATTCCGCTTGTCAAAACTATTCTGAATATCCGTGACAAAATGTATTAATACAGAATGCCAGAAATGAACAGGTGTCGTTTGATAATGGGTTATGTATCCTGAATGTCCGTGAAACTTTGCATTAATACAAATTGCCTGAGATGAACTGTTTTCGTTTGATTTGGGGGCAATTGAGTTATGGGGTTATGGTGTTATGGGGTTATATGATTATGGAGTTATGATTTCTAGGTATCATGGGGTTATTGTGTTATGGTTTCAAGGGGTTAAGGGGGTTTGATATGATGGGTTTTATCGGTATATAGCTCAAAAATGTTTTTTTTGAGGTTATGGGAAACCCTAGCCCGATGAGGTTATTCTGACCCCAGATTCGGATTCAGCGACCCCAAAAACATGTAGCAAACATGGTCTGATCCCCGAACCCGAATTTTTTTTGTGTGTGGCTGTGTTATATATCATCAATTTTAAGAGTAAAAGATTTACAGATGAATTGTTTTAGCATTGACAGCAAGTATTTGTTGCCATCAAATTTGAATAGCATTACAAATAAATATAAAATATAAGGCACCTTATATACTACCCAACTGTAAGTTAAAAAAAGGCATGCATCCAAAACCAGACTGGAGCAAGCTTGTCTAGTTTTCTGTAAAGAAATTTTTGGAGACCTAGATGAAATACACAAATGGATATAAGAGTATTTGTATCCATCATTTAAAAATCAAGATTTGAAAAATCACACTTCATATTATAACGAATAATTCAAATTTGGAACTAACGAGATGTCTAAAATTACTGTAATGAAGAGTTATATAGATATACTTAGTAATAAAACCAAAAACAATGTTTTATCCGTTAAATTTTTATTTACAATGTAGTTGAAACATTTATATAAAACATGTATGTATAACAAAACACGAGGCTTCTTGAAGTTGATGGTACAGATACCTCTTGAAATGATGATTCCTCCATAACTTTCACCACTTCTGTGATTTCACTACTCATTTGTTTTGCCTCAGTTATTGAAGATGGCGATGGCGACTACTCATTGGCTGGTCATAATTTACTGGTGCTAATAAAAGCGTTGGAACATAATTTTCTCTTAAACGTACAATGCCACACGCAGAAGTTCTGTCAAAGCACTATTCGGCGAAATGATCCAAGCAAACAACTGCTTGTTTAGAAAGTGAAAGTCGTTGCTTGCGTCCCATCGTTAACAAACAAGTTGACCGTCTCGTTTCATTTTTCAGCAATCTACAAACAGAAATAGAATATTATAGAAAATATGCCAACATCGTCAAAGAATGAATTAATTATATACATAGGAGAGCATATTGTCATCATCAAAAACATACTCTAATAAAATGGAAAAAAAACTTATTTTCTGAAACCCTACATTATATTGGTCCTAGTAAAAAAATATGTCTTCAATCACTGTAATAATAAGCAATTTTAAAGTAAATACCAGACAAAAATTGTGCCAACTTTTGATACTGAATAAGTAATAAAATTAGACTCGACATCCGCATATCCGAACTCTACATATCCGAACTCACCATATTTCCGAACTTTTTTCTCCCCATATTTCCGAACTTGTACTTCCACACAACCGAACTTGTCGCTGTCAAATGTCGCATGTCGCTGTCGAATGACCAATGAGCCAGAAAAACCCTTTGCGCATGCACCAGCAGTTCGGTTATCCGGAGGTTCGGTTACCAGGAGTTCGGAAATGTGGAATTTGCGGAACGGAAAGTTCGGATATGCGGATGTCGAGTGTATTTGCAAAGATACAATACTTATTATCAGATACGGACCTGTGAAATGTCACTCCCGGCATATTTTCCTTATTTGTCTGGCTCTTGCCGCAGTCCTGCACTATACAATTTCTCATAATGTTTGGTCTTTAAAAATCCCGATAACTATTCAAATAAAACGCAAATTTTACCACACAAAACGAAATACAATCAAAAATCACTTCGCAAGACTTTGCCTCGTTTACGGTACCGCCAATATGGCCGATTGACATTAGGCATGCCAACTCAGAAATATGCGCATTCCCTCTAGTCTGTTCTAAATCTCGGTGATACATACGTACCTACTAATATCATTTCCTAAACTCATTATTTCCGTACAATTTTTCGTGTTTAAAAAATCAAGCAATAAAAAAAAGACCACTAGCTCACTTACTCGGGTAACTCCTTTATGAGTAGAAAAATTATGTGAATTACTGGTTGCCTATATGTTCTAGATATATTAGTAGCTTTTGGGAAATCAAGCATGCATATACGCAATACTTATTTACATATGGAGGTAGTAAATATGTATGTAATGTGTGTGTTATATATAGTACATTATGAATTGCTATTTATTATACGAGTCTTGAAGTAAGAGTTCTGTCCACTGTGAAATTGCATAAGTTTCGGTTAAAAAATATATTTGATCTATCTTGAATATTTACCCCCTTCAACCACTCAATCCTCATCCTATTGAAATAAAAACATTTACATTTGCAGATTTTGTTTCGTTGTACATGTGTCTAAAATTTGAGGTGCATATCATCGTTTGAGGTTTCATCATTTACGAATTATCTGAGGTAGACTGTGTCTTACCTCAATTTATCCCCCAACCACAATTTATTAACTTACCTTTACCTCAATGTATCCCTCAACCGATTAAGCTTAAAATCTATTACCACTTAAAATCTAAATATTATCATGATACAGTGTGAGTTCGATTCAGAATGAATTCCCATTTCTACATAATTTTTAGAGCTACAACTTTTTTTCTGAACTTTCAGAATATGCTGTCAGGAAAATAATTGAAATAAAAATGTAGCAGCTGTTTAAGTAATATATATTTTTATGGAGCACCCTGTATTTTTTTTAATTTGTTGAATTCCGCTATTTCCGATTAGAATGATATAATACAGGGTGCTTCACGGTTAGTGGCCTATTAAACGTTTTGGGAGAACTATATGGAGCTGTAAATTTGAATCTGGGGGTTTTCGGGGATGCTCTACGTATCTAAAATAAATAGTGATTTTCTGGCACTTCTGGAAATACCGGAAATGAATACTATCTTTTGGATATGTAGAGCATCCCTTGAAAAGACTTGTGGGAGAGGTTCATTCAATCGGCTAAAAACGCGTTTGATGATCAAGCGTCGCGTTGCTTCGAGCGCTCGGGTAAGCGAGTGAAGGGGAAGTGGACGCGTGGTGGGGGAAGCCTTTCCCGCCGTAGATTTCGGTCAGCGCGTCTGCGGCGAGAGAGGCTTCCCCCACCACGCGTCCACTCGCTTACCTGAGCGCTTGAAGCAACGCGACGCTTGATTTTCAAACGCGTTTTTCAGCCGATTGAATGAACCTCTCCCACAAGTCACGATAATGGATTTGTAGGGAATTTAATGACAAGTAATTTAAGCCCTGGAAAAATACTCTACGACGATTTTTCGGCTTGTTCAAACTGTTTTTCGAAACGACCTCTTTTTAGTTTTTTTCGATTTATGCAAAAAATTTCTTATTATTTTTGCATGAAATTTTTACTGCAGATGGGCACGACCAAAAGCTACAATTTAAGCTAAAGCAGAAGTTCCTGTGACCATTAGAACCCTTGTAATTCGATTTCAAAAAAATGGTCAATTTTCATCGCTTTTTCTTTTTTTGTGCAAAAACTTCTGAACTGATTTCGATCACCAACAACAATCCATTTTTTTCGTTTTTTCAAGCGCTACAACGTGCAATTTTTTGTTTTACGAAAAAAAAATTATTTTTCATCCCTTACCCCGCAAAAAAAAAACGGTTTCGGCACTTTTATTTTACGAAAGTTCCTACATACCGATTTTATCACACAATCAATTACTATTTTTTACCTAATTATCGCGCCGAGAAACCTTATTCAGGACTCTTTTCAAAAAAATAATCTATCTACCCTGGACTATTAGACCTAAGTAGCAGGCTACAATGGCAAAAAATCTTTAGGAAAAACTTGCGATTTTTTTTCCAAAAATGGCTGCATACGGGTAGATCTTTGAAACGGCTCAACAAAATATTTGTGAAATTTTTTTTTAAATCACCGAATAAATAAAAGGTCTTTTTATACTTGTGATTTTATTGACATTTTGAGATCTGTAAAAGTTATGGTAATATGAATTTTTATTTCATTCCAACATTTCGTCTGTGAGATTTTACAATAGTTCTCTTATCTCGTATCTTTACGCGAAATAAGAATTTTGCAAAAATCACAAGTATAAAAAAAAATTGTATATACTCGGTGATTATGAAAAAAAAAAATTGGCAAAAATTTTGCAAACCAAGATTCCCGGAGGCACCATTTTTGGAAACATTTACATTTGCAGATTGAAAAAAAAATTGCAAGTTTCCCCTGAAGATTTTATGCTCACTTTTGTTTGTCCTATTTCATAACTGGCCGATGTCGGCTTTAAACACACGGTATATTATTTGTATTCATTTAAATATTTCGACCATTTCTTGCATATATAAAAAATGTAAAGATGTATGTATGTACCTACATATATTATACGAGATATGCATAAGGATATCAAAATAAATAGGTATCTATCACGAACCTTGCGGCGATGTACTTGCCTTTATTGATTTTCCTCAGTTATGTGTGGGCTTAGCAACATAATTAGAGATAATTGAATAAAAGTGGAGTGGAAAAGCTCCATCCGGATTCTCAGTAAATCTATCTTTATTTATTAGTACGATTAAATTCGAATTTGTTATATTATTTTATTGCAAAATATTTCACTATTAACTATGTAGATATATTAATCTCGCACCATTTCAGAATGTAGGAAGAATGCTATAACGAAACTACAGTAACAATTGATTATAACGAAATAACTATATTTTAGAGATGTGACGAATAGTAATTTAGCCGAATAGCCGAATACCGAATATTCAGTTGGATTTCAGCCGAATATTCGGCCAAATCGAATAGTCTTCAAAACATAATAAATCGTTATAATGTGCCCATTCTACGTTCTGGAACTGTTATAAGGAATATACTCGTTTAGTAAAAACATTGAACAAATTAAAAAAGGCATTCGATAGTTTAGAACTGACGATAAATTATGAAAAAACGTTTTACTTACCTTTAACATCCTATTGTTACAATCTGCCAGAATATAAAAAATTAGAATTGGAGGAAGAAAATGAAATCATACAAATACATATTGCTGAAACTATCAAATATTTAGGTGTATATATTGACTGTCACCTACGGTGGCAAAGACAAATATCCCAATATTCTCCTGAAGATGCCAACTTAGTTGGCTAAAGGCGCGTCGAGAAAAGTATAGTATTTCGGAGTGTCGTGGAAAACGTCCAGTTTCTTTTTTTTTTCCAGAATTTGGGTTACTTTTTTAATAGTTTTATTTTTAAAATTGACAATTAAAATATGTATTAAAATTTATGTCGACATTGCGACGGCGGGAACCGCCCCCGTGAGTCTCAATTCCGGCCCCCCCCTGGCCTAGGCCTAAACCAATTCGTCACAGCTGAAACAACACGTCAATAAACGCCCCGAAATCCTCTAAATCTGACCGGATAACTAAATATACGACCTATCCCGTGGAAAAATACTAAAACTTTTGTATTTAATGTTTGCCCCTAAAAATGCACTCCCCGCCGAGTTATTCTGCCGTACCAGGACTTTTGGCTCACCTTGTATAATGCATATTATATAATGAGGAGGAGAGCAAGACAACAGTGCTCAGACCAACTTCCGGAAAAGGCAGCAGTATGATTGGCGAAACGTCACGAATGAAAATTCATCATACACAATACCCAGAAACCACCAAGTCAACAGACAACGGCCTGGAAGCCCTTAGCTCTTTGCCTGTATAGAAGTTTCTATACAGGGTGTTTCGATCTATTTTTTTTTTTAGCATGACTTAGACTTACCACTTGGACTTTTAAAACTAATACAAAAAAGGTTATGTCACTAAATGCTTAGTTTTCGAGCTACAGAGTGTACTAATTATACGTTAAAAATTAATTTTTAAAAGTTGGTACACAAGAATTTTTTGGTATAAAAAAACCGTTCTGGCACCGTTGTACACTATATTGTATTGAAAAAAGGAATACGTCGGTCACGTGAACAAACGCATGGGAACCAGGCTCCGTAATAATAATAATAATACTCACCCTATAATTACTCCGAAGAGTAACCCCAGAGGTCCTCAGGGATCTGTGCAGGGGAAGGGGTGGCTATTATTATTATTTGCCATGGCGCACTGGGAGCGACTTAAGATTATTTCGGTAACGCATTTGCTTTACAGTTCTGAGGAAACCCAGAAAACTCAGAACATTACCAAATCTAGGGCATGCAATGCGAAGAAAACAAACAAGGGACTCGGGGAAGAGGTCCAGGAAAACTGACCATCAAAGTAATAGGCGAATTGACAACTTATTACGGTCTGTTACTTATTATTCGTATTCGGCGAAATGCGGATTCAGTGGAAAAAATGCGTGATGCTATCTGACGTGAAGCCAAAATGAGGTCTACAAGGCAGAGGAGGGTGTCCTATACGGCCCGGGAATTAATGACGACATGTAAGTTAAAAAAATTTCATAGTTAAATGAAAAAAAGACGTAAAAAACCTTTAGACGCGTTTTTCTCAAAACAACGTTTTTGAAAATGGAATGAGATTTTTCTCGAGCACTAATTAACCGATTTTTATGATTTTGCTTTTTAAAATGTTCACAAATGATGCCATTAGTGATCAACATAAGATTTTTTTACATTGGTACTAGAGGCCACATTGGTCATGAAGATCATATAGGTCATAAAAATAATATTTTTCCTGAAGGTCATATTGGTCATGAAAGGCACATTGGTCACAAAGGTCATATAGGTCATATGACCTAGATTATGATGAGTCATATTATATGATGAGTCTCTCTACATGACTATAGATGAATCATAAAGGCCATACAGGTTATAAAGTTCATATTGGTCATTAAGATCACATGAGTCCTAGAAGCCATATAGGTCAAAGAGTCATAAAAGCCATATAATTCATAGGGACTAAAAAGGTCATAAAGGCCATAAAGGTTATATCCAAATTTAACACTTTTAAAAATACGTTAACAGTCGATATCTTCGATATTTGAAGAGATACAACGTGAACAAACGAAATCTGAAACGGCACATTTGATTATTTGTACGCCAACTCTCAAGAAGCCACCCCTAAGGATTCGTTTTTCAAATACTACCCTTTGTAACTTTAACCTAAATTTACTCCCTACTTCATTCGGAGTTTAGTGATTACGGGGATTCGGACAGACTTGGTATTTACGGATTAAAATGTTCATAACTTTTTTACACTTTATGGATTTTTTAATAAAACACATGATTTTCCGTGCTTTTCTAAACAAAAAAATGCACTCATGCCAAAATCCGTTTAAATTAGCTGTTTTTGAGAAATTTGGATTTTTATCTCATTGCAAATTAATTTTTTCATGTAATTTATTATAATTTTAGCAGCTGCTAGATAGTTGTTACGTGTGCTGTTTATCATATGGCTATATGAATTCACTAAATGTTTTTGCTAAGTGCTTTTGGAAATAGAACTCTAATTATGTCGCATGTTGCCTCATTTTCTATCAGACGGCCCATATATACACGCGCCTAGAAGAACCTACCTTCAATTCTAAAAAGCGATAGAAGCTAATAATTTTATGAATGGAAATTATTTTTGATATTTACCGAACATAATTTGTTTATTATGATCTTAATTTTTTAACGCCACATTTAACGATGTAAGTAATTTATTTGGCTAATCAATTTATCGAAATATGTCCGACTTCTTAAACTATTTCGCTTATTAAAAAAGGTTTACATTTTAATAATGAACTGTTGGTTGCATAACATAGACTGATCTAAACACATAAAATATAGTAATTTATTTACATATATTTTTTTTTATAAAAACAAAATAATGACAGCAGCAACTATAACTTTTTCAAACAATTCAAACTGATTGTATGTGTAGAGAAAAAGTGAGATACGGTATTTAAAAATGTTTTTTAGTTTTCTATTCATAGTAATAATTATTTGTGAAATGAAAGAACAAAACAATAATTAATAAGTAGATTACATAATCCACATGAAGCGAAAATATATTTGAACGAATACAGTTGTTAGATTGTATACGTTCATATAGGGTATTTCTGAATAAAATAGCGTAAATGATACGAGTAAATAACACAGGTCACAATAAGTAGGTATATTTGAAGTCTGTCCTATGTTGCACCGCTGTAAGTTGAAATACAGTGTGTTAAAAATAAAGTAAGTTAAAATATAGATTTCCGAATCAATATACAATTTAATCAATAAATAAGCCTGTTTCAAAACCAGCTTTGCATTATGAGTTAACAGTCGCACTCGGAACAGGGGGGTTATGTCCTGACCCCATCCTACATTTTTGACTGTAGTTTTTAAAATTGTGATTATATTTTAACTACCTTTTAGGACTTTTATCAGTAATGTTTTCTGACTATATAAACAGATAAATCAGTTCGGAAATTTTGCTCTGTTATTCCGAATTCATTTATTAGTTGAGCGCCGCGCAATGTTTTTAGGATGAGGTGTGCAACTTTTGAGTGATGCTGTGACTGATGTTGAGTGATGCTATTTGAGTGATTCTGAATTCGAGGAAGCTTTTTATGAAGATGATGACGACCTGTGTAGGGATTACATAAGTCGAGAGTTTGAAAGTTCGGAATCTGAAGACCAAATTGAACAACGACATGATCTTGATCCAAAGAAAATGAGTGTAGTCGAGGACAATGGTTCAAATTGTAAGTTTTGTCTCTAAGGTTTTTGGGCTAGAATTTATTAGATAACAAAATTATTTACAAGTAACTACTAAACAAGAAAAAAACAGTTCATATTTGTACATGTGAGAGTAAACCTGTATAGTTGTGTCTTATCTTGATAAAGATCAACCAAAAGAGTTGAGGATAGTAACAATCAGAGAAGTTGAGGATAGTAACAATGAAAACGAGTAACTTGTTAAATATGAAAAATTTCATATATTGATTCCTTAAAGGTATTTGGCTTTGAATTTCAACATGACGTCCCTACAACACGAGGCGTTGTTCGTAAGTTGTCAGTTGGAATTGCAACTCGTCAAGCTATCCAAAATATTCCAAATGTGTAAGATATGTATGCCCTAGACATACTGCCACCGAACAACATGATATAATTGGGACATGTACAACATGTGCTGAAAATTCTGTTTTGTAATTTTTTAGTTTACGAATACTTGGTACTATTTTATTTATTGTCACAATATTCATTTAAATAAACACAATTGATGCTACAATGATTTTTATTTAAAAAGCTCAGTTGCTCTGTAAAAATAATAAAGCATTGTGTAAATATACTGTGGTTAGACAGTGTTGTAGGTATAACAACCCCCCCCCCCCCCCCCCCCCTTCTATGTTCCCCGGGTGACTAGTAAGGATCCCAGTGCGACTGTTAAGCCGGTTTTGTCAGTATTAAAGTGATTTTTAAAATATTACATTTTGATTCACGAAATATATATATTGAGCATTAGACGTATCATCTGCGTACATTACAAAGAAAACATCCGAAAATATAGTGTTCATTTGTAGACAGTAAAAATAAAATGGGGTCCATTAGGGAACTCTTCCTAATTTTCAGCTATTCTGGTTTATTATTATTATTATTATTATTTCGCCGATTTTATAGTCACACTTCTCAGCGTAAACGCTGGGAAACATTCACCTATTCCTGCTGCAGACAGTGATGGCTTGATATCTCATCCCCGCCTCCAGCAGAAATTAGGCCCAGGCGAGGGGAGGAAATTCATTCTATCCCAAAACCTTTCTTACAAGATACCATGTTTGTAACAATATTGGCTTCTGGCCATTTTTCATGATGTTATAAGATAGTCCTAATGTCGCGATGTTCTTGGCGAATCTGGTCGTCATCACTCCCTCTGCCGATATTATTAGGGCTCCATCTTCTCCAGTTTCCATAGGCGCTTCAGCTTGATTGACAGATTTTCGTATTTCGCGATCTTCTCCCGTTCAGTCTCCTGAATGTTGTGGGTAAGTGGCACTGCGATGTCTATGATCGCTACCCTCATCGTTGTTCCTTGTTGATCAGCACAATATCTGGTCGGTTGAAGTCCACTGTTCGGTCGGTGATGATTAGCCTATCCCAGTACATCACCGATTCCGATCCGCTCCGATTCCAACACACTTCCGGGGTGTATTTGTAGTATGGCGGAGCCGTCGCTAACAGGCCATACTTGAGTGCCAGTTGTTGGTGTATCATCTTCGCAAGTTGGTTGTGCCTGCCGAGATATACCTGACTCTGCTAGCGCGGGACACCCTCCTATTATGTGCTCTATAGTTTCGCCCGCAGATCCACCCTCAGGATATGCTTCTGGTAATTTCTTGTTTTTATAACCCTGTCCTGAATGGCAGTCAAGAAGCCTTCGGATATTATTATTATAAAAGTACAGAGTTAAGGTACAAAACCTATAAACTCAACAAAACTTATCTAAACGAAGAAAATGTAATTTAATATTAATGTAAGTAATTTTGACATACTCTTTTCGATTATTCAAAATTGGATTAATCCGCTTTAAAGCTGTCCCACGAATTCCGTATCCATTGAGTTTATATTGTAATATTTCATAGTTGAATAATCATACATGTCCTTAAAAACCGCAGTCCCAAAAAAAATGCAGCTTATAAAAAAATTGTGTTTATAAACTGCTTGTCAGAATTAGCATTTAGTAAGTTTTTTATATATTAATATTAACGTATTAAAAAATGGACGTTTCCTCGCCTATATTTTTTCTCGACACGCGTTTCGCCTACTAAGTTGGACTTCAGGAGAAGATTAAAACTGTTTTAATTTAATTTAACTTAGTTGGCGAAACGCGCGCCGAGAAAAAATATAGTAGTTCAGTGTTTCGTGGAAAAACGTCCAGTTTCTGTTTCTACTCCGAAGGTTCCAGTACCCACTCCAGGATTAACGTATTAGTAACAGTTTTTTAGATGAGCGCCATTTACGTTCCTGCTCGAGATAGAGAAAAGTAGCCTGTAAGATTAGCTTTAAAGCCCCGAAGTTGGTACGCTGTGGCTTAAGGGGTTCGTCATCCACCCCGCAAAATTAACCCCATGTCAGAATTTAAATTCACAGGATTCTAGCGGCAATTTAGAAATTCAGTCAGTTCAGTCCATCCTATAGGTTGGTCTGAGAAAGACGCTGGTGAGTAAAACCATTCATTCCTGGCACACATTAAGAGATCCTCACCAAGTCCTGAGCAGTTGGTCGCTCTCCTATCCTTTCAACCCTTTTCAATCCCCTCGAGCCACCCCTAAGCGTAGCAACTTCGGGGCATCAAACCATATTATATTCCTTAAATACAACAATCATCCACATAACCCTATTTTTAATAGAGTTATGTGGATGATAATAATAATAATAACTCGCTTTTCGCCTATAATGATGGAATCATCAGGAAATGATTAAAACTCAAGTGTCATTAGTCCATTATTGACGCTTAACATTATTTTTATTTGGTTTCGAAACGTACTTTCAATATGGCTGCTATAAATTGAATTTAAGGTGTTGTATAGTTTTTTGACAATTACGCAAAAACTAATAAGAAAGACGTGTAACACGTGTACATATTTTGATTCAGAATGATACAGGGAATCTAAATTTGTTAAAATACAGCGTGGCGAATAAGTTGCGTATAATGCCCGTAACTCTTCAATAACATGCCGTGTGTAGGGCGGGTCATCAGATGGTTTCTTCTTAAAATTGCTATTAAAACTACATATAATATTTTTAAATGATTGTAACTTTATTCAAAAAAGATTGCCTTCCCATTATTTATAAAAAAAACAGTTTCAGTTAAATGGCCGCCGCGGCTGGATTGGCAGTAGTTCATTCTTTTCACCCAATTTTGCAGTACATTTTCAATTATTTGTGGCTCTATTGCACGAATAACTCGATTGATGTTTTCCTTCAGTGCGTCGATTGTTTGTGGATCGTTGGAGTAACAACGGTCCTTAACATGTCCGCATAAAAATAGTCCAACGGTGTTAAATCGCAGCTGCGTGATGGCTAATTAATGTCTTCAAAACGGCTGATAACACGGTTACCGAATTTAGTGTGCAAAATATCGATTGTTTCACAGCTTGTGTGACACGTTGCTCCATCCTGCTGGGACCAAAACTCGTCCAAGTCCAAATCGTCCAATCGCGGCCACAAAAAATCAGTTAACATGTTTCTGTAACGCATTCCATTTACTGTAACGCTGTTACCATCTTCATTTTGAAAGAAGTACGAACCAATGATGCCACCACACCAAAACCCACACCAAACAGTCACTCTTGCAAGATGCATTGGCTTCTCTATGACTAAATGTGGATTTTCGGAACCGCAAATCCTACAGTTCTGTTTATTAACATGTCCTCCAAGATGAAATGAGCGTCCGAAAAAATGATTTTCGATTGAAATCGGCGTCACTTTCAAACTCATTTAAAACTCACACTGAGAAGCGATAACAAAGTGGATGGTCATTTTCCTTTCCTCTTGAGTAAACTGCAACTTGTAAGCAAATAATACGAGGTCTTAATGCAATATTCCCCTCAGAGAAGTGATTGACATTCAGTTGTTGTGCTCTGTGACGAGTTGAGGTTCTTGGGTTTTCAGGCACACTTTGGGCAACAGCAGCAATTCTTTCAGCTGTGCACACCGAATGAGCACGTGGATGACTTCTGTTATCCATAAGCATGTCAGTTTCACGAACTTTCCTTAAGAACTCTCTTAAACCAGGCGCTGACGAAGCTTCATTTCGACCAAAAATTGTTCTCAATTTTCTCACTGTTTCTGCAACTCAGCATTCACTTTGGAAATAATTTTTCAATATTTCCCAACGTTGTTCAAGCGTAAAACGATCCATTTCTTACAGCGGAGGTTAGACTTCCTAGTACATGATAGTAGAAGTACTCCCAAGTACTGAAGACTTCCTAGATGTTATTCAAGAGTTTAGTTACCTGCTTGAACATTGCTTAGTGAAAAATAGAGGTCATTTTCAACACCTCATTCGCTTTTTATTGTTTTGTCGTTTCACTTTAAAAAAATAAATAATTAAGTAAGCAATTACATTATTTTACAAAAAATAATTTCGAACGGGTTTTTAGAGAAAAAATATTTACCTATGTAACCACATCAAATTTTTAGTGTGAAGTGAAGAAAACATCTGCTCTTTCATTATATTGACAGAAAACTTACGGGTTGTCATAGAAAAATTATGTTGGACTCCCAACAACCAAACGCTGAAAAGACAAAATTATATCATATTGACCATGGAAATAAACTGCATGGTCAATATGGCAACAGAACCATGCAAATAAACTGATCAAAAACTTTTATTCAGGACATTTTTTCATATACAAGTACAGTGTGTGCGTGTTTCTTGCCACACTGTTTACAGCGTGTTCAATAAAAAAACTTTAATAATTAAAAAATTGCCTTTTTCACTCTTTGTATATACCTATAAGCAGCTTTAGTAAAGCCGTTATGATATCTAAATTCTACGTATAATATACAACAGGTGTTTACTTTACAAAAAATCTAACAAAAAAATAATACAAAAATGGGGGCTAAAAAGGGGATACTCATTTATAAAATTAACCTGGTACAACCAATACTCTTGAGGAGAAAAAAAAACGTTTAAAAAGATTTCTAAAACCCTTCCGATTTCTCTAATAATACCCAATGTATGCAGTCTCGTTAATCAACGGTGGGCTTTACAGTAAACGAGACAGGTAAACTAAATATTAATAATCCCCAACCGTTTAGAAACAATGTGAAACCTATCTCTATATTTGCTCAGCGTGGCCTAAATGAATAATTTATTACCGAACAGCGGGATTCTAACCTCAATATTTCACGCCCACCCTGTACGTTGACATGGCCATAAGGATTTTGTAACAGGTGTCGAAAAACCTGTAAGAAGCAGCTCGTATGAATGAACTTCGATGTATTCACAAAAACAGTCGACGGATCTGATGGTAACAGTGGCGTACCGCTGCAATATGTTGGTGTTTTGTTTAAACTACAACGTTATTGTTAATAAGTCTATTTATGTACATGTTTACACAGGTGTTTCAAAAGTTATATGAAAAAATGTATTTTCGGGAAAATCTGAAATGTTTATAAAACATTTGTGAGAGAAAATTTTAGGTTTGCATTGTAGAACCTTGGAGTGGGTACTGGAACCTTCGGCGTAGAAGCAAAAAATTGGACGTTCTCCACGAAACACTGAACTACTATACTGAACTAACATATGGTAGTTCGGTGTTTCGTGGAAAACGTCCAATTTTTTGTAGGACCTGAATTCTAGGGTTCTTCTAAATACATAAAGTGGTTGCCTTAAATAAATAAATAAATAAATAAATAAATAAAAAAAAAAAAAGGGCCATATAATTATTTATAGGGTCCGGAAAAGTATGCTGTCACGCAGACTGGCACTATAAAACTGTGATAATTAATGAACGAAGTCCCTGCGGGAACCCAGGACGCTGTAATACAATTTCTTCGTAAGACAGCGAGCTATTTCGATGGTGACATGGAGTCCATTTAGTTCTCTACCTGCCGTAGGTGTGAACATATGTTTGTATAAGGTGTATCTACATATTACCTGATTTTGTGTAGATTTCTACAATTATAACACATTCATTACCATTTGTTAATAGACTGAAACATATTATTGAAAATTACGACGATTTTAATATAGACGGATCACATAATTTATGTATTTCTTGCAATCCTCGACATTTATATTAGAATATCCATCAAAAATATCCTGGCACTGTTACAAAAGAGGAATTTGTGCATAATGTTGCGCATGTAGCCTTTCGTGGAACATGGTCGACAATATATACTTTAGATATTTTTTTGCCAAACATGTATCCGATTTTCCATTGCCTAGTAGTTATACATATGTACATTGCGTAAAACATACTTACAGAAGACATACTTACAGAAGATATATTGGAATTATTAAAGAAGACATACGCAATACATTTGAGTGGCTGACAGTGAACGAAACAACAGATTTTCGCAGTAATAAGGTCGTTAATATTCTGATACGAATTTTAGGTGTTTCAGATGTTTCGACCTGGTTACTGATAGCTAGTAAACTAGTTGCAAACAACGGCTAAAAGTATAGAAATAGTAGTAACACGTGCAGTGTCCTATCTCTAACAACTGTTAGTGATACAAATAACTGGGAAATTCGTGAAAATAATGTGCGTGGTGTGTCGTCCTCTGTCCATGTGGACTATTTGAATTTGCACCTTTAACTTCAGTAGATGTGGACACAGGCCAAATCGCTCACGTTTAAAGAGAATACATGCAGAAATACTACTGGTCGTGGAAAAGTACTCTCAAGCAATGAGGACAGACGGTGTTTCTGAATGACACAAGCAATAGGTATGTACATACATTTATTAACATATTTTTACTCCTGTCTTTTTGACATCATCATGTATCATCTTCGGTCAATAACATGACGGATTATGAGTCCGGCCCTGAGTTACAGCACACGTTCCGAATCCTAATTATGAGCAATTTTCATAATAACTATATATCATCATTATAACTTTATTAATAAATATATTCATCTACTGAAAAGTTTAACATACAAAAATATAAAAACACAGATAGATAACTAACTAAGAACAGTAAATTATAATAGCTTTAGGAAGAAAACAAAACTAAAAGAAGTCAATAACTAACCTAAATCAGATAACAATTTCTATTACATAGTCTGGTATCCCTTATATATCAATAATTCATGGCAACGCATAGGGCATTGATTCTTTGTCAGTGTTCTTAAAGTATAGAGTACCAAGATCCTCGCACAACGTCATATAAAGCTTTGAGAATGATTCAATTTTTGTGCTTCACAGCTTTCTTGGGACATCCCTATATGTACTCTATGGGGTTGAGATCCGAACTGCAAGCTGGGATGGGTACAACTGACCAATTACATCTTTGGCTCGTTGTCTAGCTAAAACCTCCGTAAAACAGACAAGTTGTTTTTATCATGAGGTAGCATAACCTCCACAATATTCTTGAATTGTTAGTGATCCATTTTTCCCTCAATTTTGTGTTTAGGACCGACACCGTACCAGGATATACAGCCCCACACTTGAATATTTCCACCCCTATTCTTCACTCTTACTCGAATTAAAGGGTTAAAGTTGACGTCAAACTAACTTGGAACCTGCATTTAGACAGAAGAATTAAGATAGCTTCCATTTCTTATGAGCAGTGCCTCAGAACCATAAAGAAAACTTGGAGTATGAAACCTTAAGTGGTCATGTGGATGTATACTGCCATTATAACACTGATGGTAATCTATGGAGCTGTTGCTTGGTGGTCCAAATGACAATAAACCACAGCAAAACTAAGACTTAACCAAATATTATAATGAATTCGAACAGATAAATTTTTAACAGGTTTTTATTTTTAATCAGTGATGTAACCACCCTCGTTATCAACAGCCTTTTGCCATCTAATGGGCAAATTTTCAATACCGGATTGATAAAAATCAATTAATTTTTGAGAAAAACATCTGGAGATGGCATTTTGGACATCATCCAAATTTTCAAATTTTTTGCCACTTATCAGGCGCAATATCAGGCGAGTATGGTGGATACCTTCCACCTCAGTGCGGTCTTGCATTATCGTGTTGCGGAATAACGCCTTTTCTAGTGACAATCGCTGGACACTTTTCAATTAAAGATTGATTTACTCGATCCAATTGTTCACAGTAAAGGTCTGCATCCATAGTTTGTCCAGGATTATCGGATTATCGGATTAGAACTTAGAAAACGTTCAATGCGCTTACGAACGTCCAATGCACTTGGATAAACACCGCCAATGTTTTTGGTAGCAACTGTTGCGTTACACCCTTTTGAAACTCAAAAAGCATACAATGCTGGATATGTACCTCATCTGGTATTTTATTGACCTTCTCACCATGAATTGAAAAAATAAAATATTTAATTATAATTACATTAGAAACAATAATTAATCTTAAAATATATTTGGCACGACTTTGAAGTACACAATGAGGTCATAAATGGCAAACGAATATCTACATGCGCAGAAACGACATTACCTTTCGGTCTCCCTAATACAACTGAACTGCTTGCCCAAGCATAACTGGCCAAATGCGAATAACACCAACTAGAGTGATGGAGGTGATGCTATGTCTACTAGACTTGTATCTAGCTGAGATGGCAATAACAACAATGTGTATAACAACAGCCTCGAAGCTGTTGGTATCCAGACAAACGTGGGCAGTGATGTAATCAAGGGTGGCCTGTGGAATGACGCTATCAGTAGATTTCCTCTACTGTAGATTGTCACTGATAACATCCCTTCCCAATTCGTTTTCGAAAAACCTTATACAATTATTGTCAAAGATGAGAACGAATTTAAATGAAAAGAAATTTAAGGCACCTCAAGAAAGAAGTGGCAATGGTATATCTGGCGATGACTACGAAGAATCTTCGTTTTGCAACAGGCATTCTCACTCATTGTCAGTTCAACTCAACTTCATAACTTGAAGCCAAATGAAACACCCCTTCGTAGAGGCTGTCAGCGAGAAGAGGCGACTGTGAGACATGTACCATGCGATTGATCCTCCGTTTCATCAACAAGGGAGCTGGATGAACGATGGCCATCATTGACCAACATAAGGAAGATCTCCTGAGTAATATATTCATATTTCTTTAAACATTGGGATGGCTGACGGTTTAGGTAGGTTGCACGATTCCAGAATTCAGAAGTCTAGTTGATTTGACAGAGAAGACAACATGTACATTATGTTCGGAAGAAGAGAAAACTTCAGTTTATGTGCTAAGTACCTGTTAAGGACTAACAAGATTGAGGTTTCAAATTCTAGGGAAGGAAAAGCCAAAGCCATACGAGACAGTGGAATCTAATAAAAACGACCAAGTTGGATAAAGTACCCATAAAACCAGTGGGAGTGCGACAATAGACATTTAAGAAGTTGAGGTGGCAAATATGTATATCCATCTACAACTCCTGTACTTTTCATCATAATCTTAACTTTACATTCAGACAGTCAAGAAATAAATAAATGTAGTTATTTCTCAATTCTTATCTCAAGCTAAAATTGATTCAAAATATTTTATCTTCAGAAATACATTTTGAATTTTACATATAATGCGTATATGACACAAACCATAATACTTAATAATAATATATTTAATAGCAATATACTTAAATCATGAAAGAGTTGTCTTGTATGTTGTCTAATAAGTAAAAATGGATAAAAAAAGTTGAGAAAGCATTGTTGCACAATGTAAGGCTCTGGCTATCACTAATAGACAACTATATGGTTGTTTAATGTGTCTATCGCCTGCAATAATCTTAGTACATAATTGTCGGTTATAACGTATGTCCTAAAAGTTCTGACACAAAATATTTATAGCAGTTTTTTTTTAATGAACAGATTGATTGAAACATCAATTATTTATCATAAACTACATCTTTTTCAAAAATTCGACGTCATAGTTGCTGTTCGTTTTGGGCTTCCCAGCCTCTGTCATAAATTTTCCGCGACAATAAAGCCCAAAAATCCTCTATTGGGCGAGCCTGAGGCAAGTTAGAAGAATTAGCGTTTTTTAGGAACAAAAGGTAAGCGGTGTTGACGAAGCCAGTTTTGGGTATCTCTAGAGTAATGACACGATGCTAAGTCTGGCCAAAAACATGATATCATCCTCAGCATGATGTTCTTTGACAAACTGGAGCAATTTGGAAAGACAGTTCTCAATATACCCCTGACTGTTCAAAGCTTCGCCTCTCACTCTTCCCACAAAAGGTCGGGATATGCCCGTTAGAAATTGCGCACCAGACAAGGATTTTATCGGCAAATTTTGCTTTAGTCTTAAACTTTACATTTTTAGGGCATTCCTCTAGGTTATTTGTATAAAACCCATCATTTCCTTTCATTTCGGAGTTAGCCAAAGTGAAATACTTTTCGTCGTCTAAAATAATGCTCTTACCGTCGGCAAAGTAGATCCGTCTCAGTTGACGGCAGCATCTTGGTATACGTAGAAGCTGCCCTTGAGTATATTTGGGGCACTTACGTCTTTTTCGATATTTCAGACCATTCCTCTTCAATGTCAACGAGACCGTACTCTTAGAAGTGTCATATTGACGAGCCAGTCTCCTTGATGACATCCCAACTTGGTTTCTTGCTCTTCTTACCAACCGCTCTTCCCTCTGTGCAGTAAATACTCGTGGTCTTCCACTTTTTGGAAGGTTCAAGGTATTCCCTGTTCGCACTCCGCTATTATTCGATAAATGGTTCTGCGAGAAATATTTTCATTCTCGAATATTCGAAATATTTCTTTGGGTACCCGCCCAACTAAGTTATAGATACTTTTTCTTATTTCTAATTTATACGACATTTGAAAGCATAAACTTCAAAATAAATAACCCTCGACTGACAGTCAACAAAGTAAATAATCTTTTGTTACCAAAGGCGACTTGATATTATTTCATTATTGTTAAGATTTAAGTTCATGAATTTTGTGCCAAAACTTTTAGGACATACGTTAACCCCATATGACACCAACTAAAGTGGAAGCATTTGTAAAAACGTACATAAAGTAAGTGTGTAATCAATAGATACTTCACGCAATCGTATAAGTTGAAGGTTGCTTGAAACAACTTGCTTTCTTTTGTTTGAGTTAGATGCACCGGTAACACCAAAGATATTGCACTGTCTTTCGCTAGAGACCGAGCAATTTTTTAGTTCAGTTTTAATTTTGTGTTGTAAAGTTGTTCAATTTTAATAGCTAATTTAAGAAGAATTGAAGTAATAAAAACTAAAAATCTATTATTAATTGATTTCTTCTTGAAAAATCCTTAAGAGAAAAGTCTTTAAACTAGTGTGATCGCTTAAAAATATTTATATAGGTATAAGCAGTCATCCTCGTCACAAGTATAAAATATTTCCTTATAAACGTGCATTTTTAACAGGTGAGTCCCCTCGCCTCTTACCATTGGGGTGCTTTTTTTAAAAGGTGAGTCGAGGGAAGGGACTCACCGTTTAAAAAAGCAGGTTTATATGGAAATATTTTATATTTTGTGACGAGGTTGACTGCTTATACCTCCAAAAAAAAGTAATTATTTTAGTCAATTTAGAGGTTATATCTTAATACTCATCATCAGAATCTGACATTTCTGCTACAAAACTTTTTTTTATTTTGTTCGTTTAATTTTTAATTTATGTACTGTTACATTTTGGTCATGTTTTTTACCTGTTTTTTTGGAGGTTATGTGAAAATCTATCCGCGAATTGTAAATTTTGATCACGTATTCGGATTAGACGCTCCAAAATGTATATACGCATGCTGCCAGCTTAAACTTCTAATTTATTTGATAAACGTATTTAAGTTTTTCAATTTCAAGGTGTTTTTTGAGGTTATGTCTTAATGCACGGCCTATGGAACAATTCTAATCTCAAAATCATGTTCAGTATACAAAAAAAAACATATGGAATGGTATAATGCCTTTCTGTTACAAAACTTTTAGTTTTTTTATGCTGCTTTATTTTTTACGTTTATGTTTTTGAGGTTATATTTCCTTGATTTACGCAAAATCCAGACGTGATGGAGGAAAACGGACAACGGATTATTTTTCAGCGACCAAAATACGTACAAGTATAAGACACCTAATCTTGTTTGCGTAAAACAAACTGCGGTCTTGTGTAATTCAGGTACACAATTAATTAGCTAACGTACCTTTCTAACCGATAAGTAGCAACTATTTAGAAGGCTGTAAAAAAGGCTCTCAAACTATTTGAGATCCGCACCTGGCATAGACTGTCGAAAGATACAAAACAAAAAAAAAAACTACAAACTAAAAACTTTTCAAAACTATTTTTGAAAATTTCACACTAGTGCCCTTAAAATCTGGGTTTCTTAAGGATCTTAAAATAAGAAACTCAACTGGAACTCACCTGATCTTATGTGCTCCACTAACTAAAATGAGTAACGTGTTTTCTGCTGACTAGAGCGGAATTATTTTTCAATTATTACATTAATCGAAATTGGACATGTGATTACTTACATATGCATTTCTAATATGAATGAAAAGATACGAAGAGAGATCTTATATTGACCCGCATGTTACCAATATGTTCAAGACAATTAAACATTCTATTCAATCCTTATATTATTATAATTAAAATATAAGAAAACCATTTCTCAACATAGCCATAAATATTCCACAGTTTAATTATGTAAGCCCGTAGGTTAATAATCCATATTTCAGGACCGGTCTTAACGCGATTGGAATACTATTATATGTGCCACATTAATAAAGTACGTCGCCAACTCTTGTATGTACATATACTACTCAAAACAAATATAGAGACACTTAATTTTTTTTAAAGTTTCTTAATTTGAGACTTACTCAAAAGATTTTTTGCGATTGTTTTCCAGAAGGATTTCTTTTTCAAATGATACTAATTTTGTTAAACGTTGCAATTAGATTTTCTTAAAAAACCAAAGAAAATAGAAAATACATAATTTACGAAAATAATGGATATCTTTATTTAGAGAAAGTATACACTAATTAATAACGAATATGACCACCCCTTGCTCTAAGCACCTCAGCACATCTTCTGGGCATACTTTGAATAAGATTGCTTACAGTATCTTGAGGCAATTGTTCCCACTCTTCCGAGAGTACATTTTCTAAGATATCGAGGTTTTGTATTGGATAATGTTGCCTCAACTTTACACCGAGTCTGTCCCAAAGATGCTCAATTGGGTTCAAATCAGGACTATTGGCTGGCCACTGCATAACCTGAATATGATGGTCATTCAGGTAGTTTCTGACTATTCCAGCTTTGTGTGGTCTTGCATTATCGTGCTGAAAAATGAAATCTCCACCCATATTTCAAGCAAATGAAACGACATGGGGTTCCAAAACCTCGTCTCTATATCGTGCCGCTGTTAAGGAGTCATTTCTTATGACCACAAGTTCCTTACGTGCATTTAAAGTAATAACCAAACCATTATTCACCCTCCACCAAAAGGAGTAACTTCTTGAACTGTACTGTCTAAATAACGCTCTCCAATAGGTCTCCATACACGAGCTCGTCCGTCGTTATTGGAAAGACAGAACCTGGACTCATCTGAGAACATTACATTGCTCCATTGTTCCATAGTCCAATTTAGATGTTGTTGTGCGAACATCCTCCTCGTTCTCTTATGAATTGGAGTTAATCTGGGACACCTAGCTGGCCTTCTAGAGTGTCATCCAACTTCTCTTAGTCTATTACGGATAGTTTGATCAGATATTCTTGATCCTGTGGCTGCAGCTAATTGGCTTTGAACCGATCTTGTTTTGTCCAAATCCGCGGACCGCAGTAATTCTCGGACGATGAGTATATGGTTGCCTTACCGTAATACCATGCACTAAGTGTCTATTCCATGCCCTAGTGATAGCGGAATGGCTCATTCAATATTCTAGCCACTTCTCTTCTAGAGTTTCCACCTTCAATTAATCCAATTGCTTTTGCTATTTGTAAGGCGTCTAAATATACCCTAGGAGTTCTCCTTCTTCCTAAAACATCAACATTCATTTTTGCATCCACTTAACAAAGAAAATCGAACTTAACCGAATTCATGTGAAATGCGCTAAAGAACCATTCACAGTTTTTTTTGCCAGTAAATATAAAACGAAGACTGCTGGAGGGGACACTTGACCAGTGTTTGTATTAAACTATCTACAGTATGTCCTAAGAATTTCAGATGATTCGAATGAAAATAACAGAAATTGTAACGAAATAATTGAGTGTCTCCTTTTTCATTTTGAGTAGTTTATATACCTGCACATAATACAATCTTAGTTTAATCAAATGATGCCATTATTCTCGGGAATACAACTGGTCTCCCGTGTTGTGTGCCGAATACTTATCAAGTTACGGCACGTGCTAGAGGTCGAGTCGCGAACGCGAATGTAATTTACACTTATTGTTAGTATTAGTTAAACACTTCCTGTTAGTATTAGCTGGTCGATGCATCCTTCATGTGCACGAAATGTCGAATAAGCTTGTAAAAATATTGGGACATCGGCCGTCGCGTGTTACTGTGGAGCGGTGGATAAATAATTTTCCGGAAGTGACCTTGATTGGTTAATTCGTTATGTAACAGTATACTGACATGGTACGTAAACAGCTGTTTTGCAGCATGTTGCTACAGGCAAACATAAAGCTCGTGCAAGTGGTAGTGTGAGTGCGTGACACAGACAGAGCCAATTTATCTTGAATTTAGTCAAAATAATGGCTTGATAGCGTGTAATATTCCATTCGCCAAATTAGATCACCCCGAGTCCAGACAAGTTGTGCATAACACTGTGAGTGGAGAGTACGGTGGTGTTAGACTACCTACAGAAACAACTCTTATACGTTTATACATACATAGCACCACTGTGTGAGGACATGAAAAAATAAAAAACATCATCTCGGAATTGCCCGATGTTGTTTTGGCGGCAATTCCTCGCCGTGCACAAGGCCTCAACTTGTCGAATTTTGCGTCGGGACTTGGGCCTGCACCCGTACAAGATCCAACTGACCTAGGAGCTCAAAGTTAATGACCATAGACAACGCCGGTTGTTCGCTGACTGGGCTTCGGTGCGTTTGGAAGAGGACCCCAATTTTGGTCGAAAAATCGTCCTTAGTGACGAGGCGCATTTTTGGATGAATGACTATGTCAACAAGCAAAATTGCCATATATGGGACGACGCCAACCCACACGAGGTTAACCCGGTGGCACTGCATCCACAAAAAGTTACTGTTTGGTGCGGATTTTGGGCCGGCGGCGTCATTGGTCCGTACTTTTTCGAAAACGACGTTGGTGAGGCCATCACTGTCAACGGCGACCGGTACAGATCAATGATAACCAATTTCTTTGGGCCCAAATTGAATGAAATGGGCGTGGACGTCATGTAGTTTCAGGAGGACGGCGCTACGTGCCACACAGCGAACGCCACGATGGACATTCTGCATGAACGATTTGAGGGTATGGTTATCTTTCGCGGAGGTGACGTGAATTGGCCACCAAAATCGTGCGATTTTACACCGCTAGATTTTTTTATTGTGGGGTTTTCTGAACTAGCAGGTATATGCCAATAAGCCGCAAACGATGGATGTTCTCAAAGTGAATATATCCCAGGCCATAGCTCAAATTAGGCCGGATCTATTCGGCAAAGTTATTGAAAATTGGACCTGTTGCATCCGTGCCACCGTGAGAAGCCGCGGCGGACATTTGAACGATGTCATATTCCATACATAATGGCATACATGGGTGTTTCAAATAAAAAAGAATTTCGTTAATACCTCACACAGCTTGTTTTATTCCATTTCAACATCGACCAGTCCTTATTGGAAAATCCTTTATGTGGCTTAATATTGACTAATAACGAATGTTAAAGGACAGAACATAGCTAACCTAGTGGTTGGGGGACTGGATGAGCAAAACGCCATGGAAGGGCATTTGATAGCTTCATGGACATATATTAATGTAATCCATGTTTAATGTCTCCCAGACCCAGTGTACCCCCAACGGTACAAACCATATAGTGTACCCCGTGAGGGTTAAAAATAACGAAAAACCACGAAAATTGATAATGACAGTTATACACAACCTTACATCAGCAAACAGCTAATTTAATTTCGTATTCAACGGTAAAAATTAATGTATTCCGTTTGAAAAAAAAGTTATTGCTGATTGAAGATTGTCATGTTTGAAAATAATTGGTATTTGCGACTCGACTAACATACAACATTTTGCAATAACGAAAATGAAAGTGTAAGTTCATGATGAATCGAACTGTCCAATAGGGTGGGCCGAAAACCCGTTTTTTTTTTAATTTAAAATATCCTTTTGGAATAGTTCACAAAAGTTGCGTTATGTTATCCCCATAAAAATGTATATTAACAGTTTTTAGGTCATAATGCGTCTTCTGCCCCCTACCGTACCTCAAAATTTCCAAAAAATTTGAAAATCAAAATTTCGAATTCCGATTTGGAATAGTGTCTAAAAGTTGCCTTTTTGTTATTCCAACCAAAATGTTTATTAACAATTTTTTATTTCATTACATTTTCTGCTCCCTACCAGACCTTGATGGTAAGATAAGCTTGCGATTTTCTAGTTTATTAAAATTTATTATTTTTTAAGTGGGTGTTGAGTTCAGTCTTTTACTTTTATATGTTCGCTTTTAACGGCACATTATGAAAAGTTAAATTTCATATTCTATGTGTTACTAATTACTAGCCTGAATGCGGTCCTGTCCATATGTCACCTGATCACCGGTGCCGGTTTGGCGTCAGACGCGGGAGAATATTCAAGAAATAGAATTACGGATTCGATTAAGTATCAACTTATCACAGAACTTTACTTTGACGGCCGAAAGGATAAAACATTAATTACTGAAGAGATAGATGGCAAGTCTCATAGAAGAACAATAGTTGAAGAACATACCTTTGGTGCAAGAACCAGGTTCCGTTTTTCTAGGTCATACAATACCCTCTTCAGGATTTTCACCCTATTTCACAGTATTGTTGACTTTTTCCAAGAAAAATAATTATGATTTGTCAGGTTTACTTGCAGTGGGTTGTGATGGCACAGTAGTCAACACAGGGTCAAAAAAAAAACGGAGTTATAACTTTACTCGAATCCAAATTAGGACGTCCTTTATAGCGATTCATCTGTCAACTTCATGCCAACGAACTACCCTTAAGACATCTCTTCCAGCATATTGATGGCCAAACAACCAGTCCTCGTGCGTGGTTGACAGGGTAAGCTTATAGTTGGATGTGAAAATTTGCCAGTTATTCAGTATAAAGTTATTGACTGTAAATTACCCGACGTCAGTGTAGTGACTTAAGTACTGATCAGAGATACCTTCATAACATTTGCCTTGCCATATCTTCTGGCCAATGTCCTGCACATTTGGCGAACCAGAATCCAGGGAAAATTGAGCCATTCACGATGGCTTACGTTGGCAAACCGCCTATTGCGTCTGTATATTTCCACTGAGGAACCCAGTTCATATTTAAAAGAATTAACAACTTTCATTGTGAAAGTTTATGCTCCGATGTAGTTTTTAATTAAATTGAACACTTCTTGTACAAATGGGGCAAAATATGTTTGACAAACCATTAAGCTGAGTACATATTTAAGAGACGATTTAAGAGCAATTATTGAGCCAGTTATTCAGCGCAATGCATTTTTTCGCACACCCGGAAAACCTGTTAATATGTATGTAAAGTGACTCATCCCCACATCAGATAACTTGCCATGCGACGTATTCTTAAATGCCAAGAAAAGGGAAAATTCAGAAATAATTCGTCCTTTTATAACACCGAGACTCAGTTTTGAGGCAAATGACTATACCAATTTAATAGACTGGCAAAATAATGACATCACTCCTTGCAGCATTTAGAACTAGATGATTTACAAAATATAATAAAAGAAACAACGGTTTTTAAAAATACATTTCATAGGCATGTTTTTTGTTTGTTTATGTTAGAGTAAAATGTAAAATAATAAGATAATTTGTTAATAAACATGGTTCAATCGAATAATTTGAACACTACTTCAAATCAAAATTCCCAAATATATTTTTTTTTGCAAATTTTGAGTGCCGGTAGGTGGCAGAAGATGCATGATAATCAAAAAATGTTAATAAACATCGTTTTGGAGTAACAAAAGGCAACTTTAAGCACTATTCCGAATTAAAATTCGAAATTCTGATTTCCAAAATTTTGAGTTCCTGTAGGGGGCAGAAGATGCATGCTAATCAAAAAACTATTAATAAACATTTTGCTTGGGATAACAAAAGGCACCTTTTGTGCACTGTTCCAAAACGAAATTTCAAAATTGAAGTTTTCGGCCCACCCTACTGTCCAAACCGCACCTCCATAATTTTTTTGGTTTAGACGTTATTTAGAAATATTTAGAGCACTGTCATCGTGTTATTTTCCAAAAAACAGTTGAATATCTCTGAAACGGTGGGTTTTAGGTACCATGTATGGTTAATGTAGTCTACCTCAAATTTAGTAAGGTGTCCCAAAATGAACGAATATACAGGGTGTTATATTTAAAATAACGAAGTTGTGTAGAGGTTATAAGAAATGCAGCATATCATTTTTGTCAAGTTTTATTTGAAATATTTTTTTCTTAAATTTAAAATAACAAGAGTTATGAAATAAGCCCCCCCTTTAATTGGAACACCCTGTATAGTGGCGGCCGGTGGAATTTAAATTCTCGTATTTTCGTAAGGAAACGTGTGACCCATACCAAATTTTACGGGATTATTACTAGACCCAAAAGAAAGCCATAATCGCAAAATACACCCCAAACTAAACTTGCGAATATTTTTTTTAAATTGCAGCACTCCCTGAAAATTTTGGAGACGGTTTCCAAAGCATTTGTGAAATATTTTGAAAAAATTTGTAGTCCGCTTTTCTGGAAGTTAAGTTTTAGTCCGCTTTTCTTAAGTTTTTCTGAAAGTGCTGCAGATTTTCGACATTGCGCAGAATTTTTTAAAAACCTGCAGCACCCCCTAGAAAATTTTAGAAGCGGGTTGCAAAGCGTTTGTGAAATATTCCTCAAAAATTTTGCAGACAGTTTCCACGATATCCTACAAGTGCTGCAGATTTTTGAAAACTTTGTTTTCGTCAAAAAATAACACTTATTTATCCTCCTTTGTACAACCTCAACGCGCCGCCTCTTGGAAGTTACGTTGTAGCGCGATTATGTACCCTTTAAGTCTTTATTACTTGTACTTTCACTATAGACTTTCACTGTATGTAGTCGTGTATATTGCGTAGCAAAAAACACCGGCGTTTGCAAAAACTAACGGTTAATTTTTGTTCGAAAACTTGTTTTCGACGAAGAGATACATATAGTACTAACCGAACACAACCGAATGAGTTTGGTATTACATATACACGGTGCTAATTTGAAAATGAACAGTATTAATATTGCTTAAACTAATGATATCAAGAAACACGTCAATTTCTATATCAATAGGGACAACTTTTTTTGATATTTGGGCTGTCGTACATATTTTCTAACCATTATGCAATCCCAAAATTTCTAAAATGGCAACCCCTATTTCTTTTGCCATTTTTTGAGTTTCTTGTATAATTCTAGATAAGTCCCATACTTCTTTTGTCAATTTTTTTTTAAAACGGTTAGTTAACTCATGAATATGTGGAATGTATTTTTAATTCTGATTTTTTTATTGGAAAAGGATGCACTTTTACAAAAAATTGTCAAAAATAAAAAGTTCTTAAAATCACTCAAAGAATGCACTGGAATTTTTTAAAAATAAATTTTGCAAAATTCACTATTTGCAAAATCCAAAAAGTTGCTCAAAAAGTTTTGAAAAAATTCCAGTGCATTCCTTGGGATTTTAAGAACTTTTTATTCGTCACAATTTTTTGTAAAAGTGCATCATTTTCCAATAAAAAAATCAGAAATTAAATACATTCCACACATTCATGAGGATAACTACACCATTTTTGACAAAAATTTTGACAAAAAAGAAATATGGGACTTATCTAGAATTATACAAGAAACTCTAAAAAATGGCAAAATAAATAGGGGTTGCCATTTAAAATTTTAGGGGTAGGTGCCCTGGGGGTTAGGGGGTTGAAAGTAATACGACAATAAATGCCTTACAAAAGTTGTCCTCTTGATAGAGAAAATTGACGTGTTTCGCCAAATTTTGATACTGTCATTAGTTTAGGCAATATTAAATGCTGTTCGTTTTCAAATTGACACCGTGTATGTACGTATAGTTATACCGGGTGGCTCAGCAGGTCGGGCCAAGTCTATATCTTAAAAAGTAATTACAAGATTTTTTTGAAATTCAGGGAGTATAATTATTATTAAACTAGAATTATTATTTAAAATAGAAAGAAATTCCAACCAAAGTGACGGAAAAAATCCAAGATGGCCCATTTCCGGTTTCGACAAAAACGGCAGTAAATCTAGTCTTTTTAAATCGGATTCCCGTGTATTTTTTACAAGCTTTTATTTAACTTGCAATGTATTTTTGTTTGTTTGTTTGTACGCATGTATGTTTGGGTCAAATCTTGCAACTGAATTTTAAAGTAATTATCCTCAACCGATTGAGATGAAATTTTTGCATACACGTTTAGTTTGGATGACAATGCATGGTTAGCTAAGTTATGTCATTCTAAATTCAATATGGCGGACGGTCTAAGATGGCGGAATAGTCATTATGTGCGCACTCCCATGATATGGGTATCAAATGAAAGGGTTTGCGGAGAAGAAATAAGAAAAATAAAAATGAATTTACTCTAAATCCAATATTGGTGGACCGCCCAAGATGGCGGACTAGTTATTTTTTGTACAATCCCATGATATGAGTATCAAATGAAAGGGTTTGCTGAGAAGAATACGAAAAAAAATAAATAAAATGACTCTACTCTTAATCCAATATGGCGGACCGTCCAAGATGGCGGACCAGTTATTTTTTTTGTACTCCCATGATATAGATATCAAATGAAAGGGTTTGCTGAGAAGAATACGAAAAATAAAATGACAACTCTAAATCCAATATGGCGGACCGCTCAAGATGGCGGACTAGTTATTTTTAAGCACTCCCATAATGTGGGTATCAAATGAAAGGGTTTGCTAAGACGAATACGAATAACTGACGTCTGCGTTCAACCCTTCGAGGAGATGGTGTAGTACTGCCCGGCTAAAGGTACGGCCTCATGCAGTCGCTAGTCGCTCGTTTTCAGCGATAAACGAGGTCACGTGGTACGATTTTGAATTTTCCGCCATTTTAAGAATCGCAGCGACAAAGTTGTAAAAGTTCAACTTCTCCAACAAGTTGAATTTTGTCGCTGGGAAAGGAGCGATGAAATAAATCCGGGTCGAAACATCGATAAAGAAAGAATCGATACATTCGATACATATAAACAACTACATACAATACAATAAGTGTATAATACATTGTCATTCATGGAATAAATACATACCTAAGTGCAATCAATGGATTTAGATGAGGTAAATATTTCTAACGATTTATTGACAATATTTAAGAGGATTCAGTAATTATAAAAACAAAAGCAATAAGAAATATTTACTATATATATCAGCTTAATTTTTGCAACGCGATGGAATTTTTGCAACGGATGGAAATCGATGGAATTTTTGCAAGATAGTAACGTCACTTTTCTTGTAAACTATTTATAATCATGTAAAAATGATTGTTTCTTTTTAAAGATAAAAAGTGGTCTATACCTGTGGACTATGTGAAGTAATTGTCGACGAAATTATGGATCATCCGTGCATCGAAGGGTACGGGCATATTTATATCGATAACAACCACTTCTTTTTGTCTGGTATTAGGTAAGTAACAAAACAATTATTAAATTAATGCGAGAGGGATAAAATGTATTTAATAAAATATTTGTTAAGATGATGGAAAAACCATAATTCGACGTTCTACGGTCTCAACTGGACGATCATATGAAAGGTGTGGTCGAGGATGAATTAGAGACAAATGAAAATATATGCCCTAACAAACGTAAGTTTATGAGTAAACAAGAAATTTTTTATTCTATGAGGCCAGTTAGACGCTAGCATCGTATAGTTTTACTCCAGTCTAGCTTGTATCTATATTTACAGGTCAGTAGCTTGGTTAGTTTTTGAACGACAGCATTTTTAACAAGACAACTTTAGAGTGTTAACAACAATGCTCCGGCCCATCGTTCAGTCATTGCAATGGGAAAAATTTGCGAATTAAAGTTCGAATTGCTTGAACATTCGCCAGATCTAGTACCCAGTGACTACCACCTGTTCTCTCCGAAGATTTCACAGCAACAAGGAGGTCATTGATGCGGTAAACAACTATGTTGAAGAACTTGATAAATCGCACTACAGAAATGGTTTAATTAAATTAGAACACCAATATGACAAATGTATTAGCCTTTCTGGAGATTATGTTGAGAAATAAATAAAAAAAAAGTTTTTAATGTTGTTTTCAATGAGAGGCCCGGGACTTATCAGCCGACCCTCATATTATATTGTTTTTTATTTCACTTGTATTTCAAGAATTCTCTCATTAATTATTATGCCTTATTAATTGATTTCGCACGATTTGGTATTTTCTGTTTAATTTTGTTATTGCTATTTAGAGGTTAGGAATAGAGGGTCTGTACATATCGATATATCAACTTTCGATGTTTATCGATATTTATCGATTATATCACCTTTCGATATTTCTGTCGCGCATTGCAGCTAAGTTGACGCTGCGACTTGTCGCTGCGATTCTTAAAAATGGCGGGAAAAATTCAAAATCATACCACGTGACCTCATTTGTCGCTGAAAAAGAGCGACTAGCGACTGCATGAGGCCGTACCTTAAACAGTAAGGCTTGGCGGGGTCGTGTCTTAACTAATATCAACCTATACCCTAGGCAAATTCTAGCGGTGGTGAAAAAAATCAAAATGGCGAAAAACAAGATGGCCACCATACCAATTTTAAAGAGTTATAACTTGGTATAGGTTAAGGATAGTATGAACAGGTTGAGAAACATTTAGATACAAAAACACGAAGATAACTAAAAAATAAAAAATAAATTAATAATAAAACATTTTTTTAAAACAAGTTTTATTTAAATGCTCTAAAAAGAAGAAAATAAACTGTGAGTTGTCAGGTTTATGCAAACCTGAAGCGATGTACTACAGCGAAATTTTTAATTGAATGTAATCGAAAACACAGAGGCCAGCAGTCTCACCTTGTGCAGTATCCTCGGCCACCCTCGGAGCTCCGTCCAGGACTGATGCACGATGCAAAGGGCATCAAACAAACAAGCAAACTCTTCGTACTCTTTGGCCACCAGCAGCAAGCACTTATAAGCGAAAAGTAAGTGAAAATAATATGCGAAAAATAAGCGAAAAGCAAAGGTCATTAGCGAACGATCTCGATTCGAATTAAGTCTCTTCCGTTGTTTTCGCGGCGACGCGCGCATCGCCACCTCCCATGCGCAGAAGCGCAACTGACTGTCCTCTGCATTCGCTCACTCGCGAAAATAAACACAAAAAATAGAAAATTTACTAAAAACTAATTGTTGCTAATATTAATCCTAATTAAAACTACCTAACAAAAAATGAGTACAGAACATAAACTTTAAATTGAATCAAACCCATCAATTTATTACATTACACAATTTATATGATATAAAAGTGTGTCACGAGATTTACTTGTGTAGATAAACAAGAATGTAATAATTATGTAACCCGATCTTGACATAAGAAAATCTAAGAAAGAAAGTATGTATTTTATAGGTAACTCGGGTAAATACATCTACACAAGTAAATCTCGTGACAAGCTTTTATATAATATAAATTGTGTAATGTAATAAATTGATGGGTTTGATTCAATTTAAAGTTTATTTTCTTCTTTTTTTAGAGCATTTAAATAAAAGTTTGTTTATAAAAAATGTTTTATTATTAATTTATGCATATTTGGATTCTACGCCTTAGAAAAAGATACAACCCGACTCCGTCCGCAATGGATACAATGCGTCCATAAAGACACACATACATTTTTTATTAGCTAAACAAACAATTTTGACTAATATCTCGAGACAGATCTAAAACTTGACAAAAACACAAGGAATTCCATAAAAAATTACCTATGACATTATCGCTAATAATAAAGTTATACGCGACTTAATTAAGGATTAGAGCATTTAAATAAAAGTTTGTTTATAAAAAATGTTTTATTATTAATTTATGCATATTTGGATTCTACGCCTTAGAAAAGATACAACCCGACTCCGTCTGCAATGGATACAATGCGTCCATAAAGACACACTACATTTTTTATTAGCTAAACAAACAATTTTGACTAATATCTCGAGACAGATCTAAAACTTGACAAAAACACAAGGAATTCCATAAAAAATTACCTATGACATTATCGCTAATAATAAAGTTATACGCGACTTTATGGACGCACAAGAAGTAACAGTAATTGGCCATGGCAGCATTAACTTGACAGCAGATACCTCATTTGATGCCTCATGTAATCAGAAGTTTTTTTTTCAATATCTATTAAGGTCAAACTTATATCCATAACACACGCTGAAGTAATCACATACAGAAATTGGTTTAACAACACCATTTTTTTTCAAAAACGACTCGCTCAAGTAACATTTCACACGATTGATTGGGTAAAAATATTACGATTTAACAAACTTGCCTTAGTCCAAGAGTTATTGGTAACCAAGATATAGGGTGTCAAAGTTATAATAAACTGTCTTTAAAAAAATATAGTAAGTCTTTCTGAGGGAATTCAAAATTTATAAGTTGTAAACTATTTATTATTATTTAAAGTCATTTACGTAAGATGAAAGCACTCTCCATAGTAACTTCTAGTAATTTCAGACAATGATTAATAAGTAAATTTATCATCTAAAAAAAAGTGACAAACCCTTTGAATCTAGTTTTCAAAAATTTTTCCAATATTTTCAAGCTATAACAGCAAGAATAACGCGGAAAATATACATTAGTAGACAGTAAGAATAAGTAGGGGAGAACCCTACCCTAGTTTAGAAAGTTTGAGGCAAAATAATTGAAAATTTTGAAATTTGATTCAGGATGGTGGCCATATTGGATGCGCCATCTTGAATTTTGAAATTCTGACATCAGAATCGTGATCAGCGACCCCAAAAAACCCCCAAAGTACTAATAATTTTTTATTAGTATTTTGATTATTTTTATTTTTTTAATTAGAATTTTTAAGTACAAAATTCTTCTTTTGCGTCAATGATCCCGCAACTGGTAAAGAACGAGAAATCCCTTTGACTTTTGCCATATCTAATTATTATAACCACAAAAATGAGAAAATCGAATTGTTCTCATTGCGTTTCTTTCAAGTACACGTCTCGTGTGCACGTTTCTATTTGTTTTTGAGTGGTATAAAGGACGATAACAGCTGAAATTGCGATTAAAAAAAGGATCTTGAAAAAATCGCATTTTTTAATAGTTTTTGTTAAAAATTGAGGGTTACATCAGGTTACAGGGTTTTTTTTTTGCAAATTTTAACGATTCCATTCGAAAGAGCGACCTCGAAAACATAGGAGTACATGGTTTTAGTTGTTTTTTCTTTATTTTTATGTAAGTAATATGAGCCTCTAAGTTCAAGTCTCTGACAGTGCACTTGGGCGTTAAAGGGTTAATCAGGGTTCCAATAAGTTGATATTTTATGTTTATTTTATTGCCTATTACAAATTATCTACTGTATTATAAAATATATATATATATATATATATATATATATATATATATATATATATATATATATATACCTACCTAACGCACAATACGAAGCCCACTACATACCTATAGGCTCTCAGAAGCCCGGGCTTTCTATTATAGATACAAGTGTGTAGTTCACGTAGTTGCGCATAAAAAATAAAAGCAAACCAAGGCAACAGCTGAGGGGTAACTATTTTAATATTTTATTAAAATATGTATTTGTCAGCTTTAACGAAGCATATTATATCTCCCTAATATTATGAAGCCCGACTGTATAAATTTAGATATGTCACGGATTATGCCATGCCTAGCGGTGTTGCCAGCAGTTTTATCCCTTATGCTATGCTTCTCTAATATATTAAAACAATCAGAGTTCAGTAAATTAACAGGTTCGCTGACTTTCGCACGTGCGTTCAGGATGAATAGAACCAAGTTTTTAATGTGTTTAGTTAGGGAGAATAAAGTTGGAAAGTATACGAGCCCTAACAACTATATGTTAGGACAAACGCATCTTTTCAAAAAAATTATTCACTGCCATGCAAAAATTTACAACCACTCTTTTAAAAACCTAAAACATATAAAATTACATTGATAAATTTGTGGGATTATCGGTCAGATTATAAAAACAAGTTTTTTTTCTAACGTTTCGGCTTTATTCAGCCATCATCAGAGCTACAATTATAAGAACAAAATTGTTTTAACTTATAAATTTATATAAATTTATACTAGTAACTTACAATATAATGTATGTAACTTACTAGTAACATTCTAGTAACTTACAATATATTCTATTTTCTCTTTGAGTCGTGTTTATTTTTGATGTTTTAGTTCGACTGAGGACCGAAGGTACTACAGTTTCTGATTTGGTTGTTTATATTTTACAAAGTAGTGTAATTTATGATGTGAGAATCTGTTGTGTGTACATAAATATGGGTGTATGGCGTGAGTTATATATCAAGTTGAGTAGGTGATTATTATGTAGGTATATGGGAAGTTGTAATTTTTTTTTCTTATAATTAATAGGTTATTATTTGTGTAATTATTGAGCTCTTTATTTTATTAGGTTAAACTACGTTTCACTTAAATTCTCTATACCTGTGCGGTTATTTATTGAGTTTGTGTGCTTTTTTAATTTCAATCATTTCTTGAATTGTTCGTTTATAGTAATTTTGTTTGACCTATTGCTTATTAATTAATTGACCTATATATACACCGTTACAGTTTTGGCAATTTATTTTTTATGTTGTATTAGTTTCTTCATTTTTTTCAATATTAGGTTTTAGTTTTGTGAATAATTTTTTTGTGGTATTGAACGGTTTATGGGCTATAGTTTTTTGAAAATATTTGATATGTTTTCAGATACTGTGGGTACGTATGGCATTGATACGTGTTTGTTATTGTTTTGTTTTGGGCTTTTTGTATTATTGTTGTAAATTTCATGTATTCTACGTTTAATTATTGGGTTGTAAAAGTGCTTTGGATATGAGTTTAACTCAAGTACCTTTTTGATTTTTATTAAATTTTTTTGTCTGTGTTTTGGGTGTGATAATTTTATTGCGTGATCAGTTAGACTATTCCTACGCTATTTTTGTATGTAGTAGGTGTATGAGAATTGTAATTTAGATATCTTTCTGACCAAATGTTTTTTGTATACCAGTTAGTTTCAATTTTTTCCTTGTTTGCTGTATGTAATGGTAAGATCTAGAAAATTACAAAAACTTTTGTTTTTATAAACTGACCGATAATCCACAAAGTTTATCAAGTTAATTGATCAACTGTCAAGAAATTCCATATCTATAAAATTACATACATTTGCAAGATAATATTATGCTGAAAATTATTATTAGTTTTTATTTGTTATGAATTTATAGCCGAAAATATAAAAATGTGCTAAACATGCTGACACCTAAATGTTAGGAAAATCGAGAAACCTGCCCTAAAAAATAAATACAAATTTGTTTTTGCCGCGATAACCATTAATTTTACAATTAGATGTGTCAGTCACAGAGGTCCGTGAAGTTGGCCCGGAAAAAATCCGGGCGGGGGGGAAACGGCCTAATCGATTACCCATCGTTAGGCCACATTTTACCCCCAAATGATTTCATGTTACCCCCTATAGTTTTTTTTATTCGCAAAAATATTTTTCCGAGCCAACTTCACAAGCCCGGAGAATTTACCGGGCTAGGGGGTAAAACGTCGCATTCCAAAGGCTTTCGTTAGTCCACGTTTTGCCCACAAAAAATTTCGTTTTACCCCCAACCAAATAAAAGTAATTCAATAAATAGTTTTTTTTTTCAAAAATCCCATTTTCTGCTGTAGTAAGCCTTTAGCGATGTTTTAGAGGTTGTTACAGTTGTAACATGAAGAAACATGGCTAAAGTACATTTTAACACCCCACATTTGATACTATCACCCCCTGATATTCAGGCCGGACTAATGAAATTCCCGGCTGAGTTCGAACGGTCGAAAAATACAAAGTGGTTTACGTGGAAAGGTTGAAAAGGTTTTACCCATTTCAAATAAACCTCGAAGGTATTTAAAATAAACCTCGAAGGTTACCTCCCGTCAGCGGAAGGTAATGTATATTCTCTCCCGTTCCCCCTTCAGGTAGGTGAGATTAAGTAATTTGAAAAATTCGGGCTGTGTTCCCAAGAACGAAAATATCGAAGCGGTTGATGGTAAAGGGTTAAAAAGATTTTACCTCTTTCAAATTAACCCTCAAAAGATTTTACTCCCCCGCAACTTCGTTATACCGCCCCTCAGGCTTCATATAGGAAAGATTGAGTAATTTGAAAAATCCAGACTGTGTTCCCAAGGACGAAAAAAATCAAAGGGGTTGTGGGTAAGGCGTTAAAAAGGTTTTACCCATTTAAAGTTAACTCCCAGAAGATTTTACCCGCCCCCCAACTTCGTTATACCACCCCAGGCTTCATATTGTAGAGATTAAGTAATTTGAAAAATCCGGGCTGTATTCCCAAGGACGAAAATATTGAAGGGGCTGATGGTAAGGGGTTAAAAAGCTTCTACGCAACTTCGATATACCACCCCCAGGCTTCATATAGGAGAGATTGCGTAATTTGAAAAAATCCGGGTTGTGTTCCCAAGGACGAAAAAAATCAAAGGGGTTGATATTGAGGCGTAAAAATAAAATTAATTCGCTAAAACATTTGAATCAACATTACATTTTACAATATTACATTACAGAATGTGCCCTCTACCATCCATATCAAGATCACTAACAAAAAAAATCACTTCTAAAAATCTTTTCACAAAATGTGTCAAAAACATAGGTTTTCAAAAAGTTATTTAAGGAAATCGAATTTAAAATTATAACTTTGACACCCTGTACCTTGGTCACTACCATCTACTGAATTAACAATCATTAGTGCAAAAAAAGTTTCAAAAATTAGCCAACAACATAAAAATTTATTATTGATAATTATTAAATTAGGTAACTAAGATTTCACTTTTTGTACTTATTTTTACACAATTGATTCCAATTTCAAAAGTTAGCCAACAGCATAAAATTTATTATTGACAATTAACAGTAATCAATTTGATAGTGTTGGCTACCTTTTGAAATTGGAATCAATTGTGTAAAAATAAGTACAAAGAGTGAAATCTTAGCTACCTAATTTAATAATTATAATTAATAAATTAGGTAACTAAGATTTCACTTTTTGTATTGTATTTTATATGTATAATAACTATAATTTTTAAATTAGGTAACTAGGAATTCACTTTGTGTACTTATTTATACACAATTGATTCCAATTTCAAAAAGTTAGCCAACATCATCAAATTGATTACTGTTAATTGTCAATAATCAATTTGATGCTGTTGGATAACTTTTGAAATTGGAATCAATTATGTAAAAATAAGTACCTACAAAAAATTAAATCTTAGTTACCTAATTTATTAATAATTATTTATCAATAATTAATTTGAATGTTGTTGGCTGACTTTTGAAACTTTTTTGGACTAACGATTGTTAATTCAGTAGATTTTAGTGACCAAGGTACAGGGTGTCAAAGTTATAATTTTAAATTCGATTTCCTTAAATAACTTTTTTGAAAACCTATGGCTGAAAAAATTTTGTGAAAATAATTTTTGAAGTGATTTTTTTGTTAATGACATTTATGGTAGAGAGCACATTCTGTGGCATACTGAGTACATCAAGAAAATCGCGCACAACTTTTTTGCCGAAATATTATTAACAAATGGTAATGTAAATATCCCACTTGCATTGTAGGTAGCTAAAAGAAAAATCGTAGTTCCCTAGTTTAATAACTCAATAAGTCATTTTGTGATGTTGGCTGACTTTTGAAAAAAACAAACGGGGGAAGGTGGATCTAATTTTAATTTGAATAAAGAGAAATATTCATGTGACGTGTCATTTTATAGGTTTTCATGGTAGAACAATGCAGATATCACATTATATAATTATATTATTAAATAAGGTGATTAAAATTTATCTTTTTCTTAGTTAACTACAATGTAAGTGAGACATGGACTATAGTTGTTACTTATTTTTACGGAAAGAAGGTACACGAGGAGCTTCCAGTAGAAAGGAGGCATGTACCAAAATAGAAATTTTTGTGATATTACCACTAACTGGTTCTATAATATACCACCGACAAATATGTAGAAACAGGCTAAATACCAATTATCTATTTAAAGGGTACAAATACATAATAATAGATGTCGTGACGGTCCCTAAAGAGTCCCTAAAATGCTAAATTGAGAAAACTTTCCTTAATAATTCTGTTCCAGTTTTTTTGGTACTTACCTCATTTCTACCGGAAGCTCCTGACTCATTTATTTCCCCAGAATGCCACAAAAAGCGTCTTCTCAAAATAATTAACAAATTAACATTTTTATCTCGAAAAAAATCCCATTTTCGAAATTTTGTGCAAATTTGTTTGTTTTCGAAAAAGGTAATAAAGAAAATTGACATTTATATTATAACTATGACACATTGTACCTTGGCAACCAATATCTTTTAGATTAACAATTATTAGTCCAAAAGTTTCAAAAGTCAGCCAAGCGCATAAAATTACTTATTGATAATTATTAAATTGGGTAACTAAGAGTTTTCTTTTTGTTAGCTACCCACGATGTAAGTGGAATTTTTACGAGAAAAAATTGCACAGATTTTTTTCTATGTACATATATCAATATGATTATCAAAATATATCAATATGATTAACAAACTATAATTTTTCACCCCAAAATATCCCCCAAAAAGCGTCCTCTTAAAATAATTAACAAATTAACATTTTTATCCCGAAAAAAAATCCCAGTTTCGAAATTTTGTGCAAAAATATTTGTTTCAAAAAAGTTATTAAAGAAAATCGAAATTAAATTTATACTATTAATTTTTGGATTAAAAATTATGTCTCAAAAAGTTTCAAGTCAGCCAACAGCATACAATTAATTGCTATTGATTATTAATTTAGGTACCTACCTAAAAATTTTAGGTAGGTTTTTCTTCGGTCAGTAGCCTACGATGCAAGAGGAATATGGACATTATTATTTACTTTGTTATTGTTAATTATTACTTTGACACCCTGTTTTTTTGGTTATAGTCTCTTTACTTTTGGATCTCTCAATTATTGGTTCAACAAATTTTCAAATATAAGCCAACAGCATAAAATTATTTATTGATACTTATGCATTGATACTTGCAACTGGAACAACCCTTAAAACATCGATAAAAGCTTATTACAGCAGAAAATGGGATTTTTGAAAAATCCCATTTACTTACTTGCAACTGGAACAACCCTTAAAACATCGATAAAAGCTTATTACAGCAGAAAATGGGATTTTTGAAAAAAAAATATTGAATAACTTTTATTTGGTTAGGGGTAAAACAAAATTTTTTGTGGGTAAAACGTTGACTAACGAAGGCCTTTTGAATGCGATGTTTTACTCCCTAGCCCGGCAAATTTTTCGGTCTTGTGAAGTTGGCCCGGAAAAAAATTTTTTTGCGAATAATAGTGGGTAATCGATTAGGAGGTTTTCCTCCTCCTGTCCGGATTTTTTCGGGCCAACTTCATGGACCTCAGTCACAGGTCATTTCTGGTAGTTTTTGCGAATGTTCATTATTTTTAAATAAAAATGGGGCCGTACATGCGACTGATCAAAAATTTCGGCAGCTCATTGTAAAAAAAATACTACAGTGGCAAAAAAATCCGCGAAATTGCGGAGGAATTGTGCTTTGCAAAGTCTACTGTTGGGGACATATTAAAGCATTACCGCGAGACTGGAAATTTGGATGTAAAAGGTAAAAATCCTGGAAGACCCAGACTTGTTCTTGTTACTGAAAGGAGCCAAAGGTTGTTGGTGAAAATTTGCAACAAAAGTCGACGGAACACCTCAAGAGATATAACAGCGCAATGGAACTCTGAAACAGGAGAAAAGCTATCCCGCGAATGTTGCAATTCCAACAAGACGGCGCAGCTACCCATACCGCAAAAAAGACGAAAAAGTGGTTCGGGGAACAGCATATTAAAGTCCTATCATGGCCATCAAACAGCCCCGACCTAAATATCATTGAAACACTGTGGCATTAGATAAAAAGAGTTTTGAGAGATGATCCTCAAATAACGGTCTCTAAAGGGAAAAATCGGCGAAATTTGGGACACCTTTTCACCAGAACTCTGTCGAGGCTTGGTTGAAACAATGCCTGCAAGAATTCGGGCCGTAATTAAGGCAAAAGGTGACTTAACGCGTTATTAATACTTTAAAACATTTTTTTTCTGCACATTTAATTGCATATTATTCTGTTACATTTTATTCGTTTTGTTAAGTTGTGACATTGTTAATTTGGTTTTTTTAAAACATTAATTAAAACACACTTTTAAATTCTTTGAGTTCTTATGTACTGTCAGCTGCGTTAGTCAATTTTTGCTTCATTATACATAAAAACAGTCTAATACGCGAAAAATGCGTTTGTCCGAACATATAGTTGTTAGGGCTCGTATTTGATTTAAAACAAGTATTAAATTTGAAATCTCTCGATTTCACTTAAAATAAAAAAATGTAGAACCTACCTATTCTTGAAATCAATTTTCTTTTTCTTTAAATGAATAAGCCCTCGCTAATTAAAAAAAAATGAGAAAAAATAACTTTAAAACATGACATAAGATTATCGGCCAAAATATACAGTGCGCTGGAATAAGTGCCCCCCCCCCCTCTTTATTAACTAGCCTATTTGATAAACATTATCGAAATGCTCAGACAGACAGGTCGATTTTTAAAATCAGTGCAGCATGTTTGTATGTGTAGCTGTATAGCATGTGTAACAATATATATTTGCGTGATAACCCTTCACGTGACAGTCATCCCTCATTTTTTTTTAAGCGAGGTACATCATGTGACACTTCATTTGAAAGATTTTAAAATACCGATTTTAAAAATGTATCTTACTTGCGCTCTAAAGATTAACTGAAATTAACTGAATTAATTGAAATTTTTTATGGTGGAAGGGCTTTTGTTTGTAAACGGTTTTATTTAGTTTGACTCCGTATATTCTTTATACGTGGCGAAAGGGTTAAATTTGTGTTGATTTTACTTTATGTCCACTAAATGTGTTGTGTTTTATATCATTATAAAAAATACTCCTTACCAAGACCTTATTGTGCATTGGACCAAAAAATTAGAATTTTTTCTCTATACGGTGGTATCAATATCTCGATTTTTGATGATAGTGTCCCTTTGCACAGTCAAATTTTCTATTACATCCGGATAAGGGCTACCTTACTTCCACCCCTGAAAAACTCAGCTTGTGACAAAAAAAGTGGACGGTAAATCGTTTTTTTAAAGCGAATATTTTAATACATACCCTTTACTATTTTAGATCTAATTTAATTTAATACATACCCTCTACTGTTAATTTAAGGAACATTTGTAAAGTTCAGTTGCATTACCTGCGCTAAGGGACCTTTATGTATCTGGCTAATGCAGAATACGCTTTCCTGTATGATGCAAATCCTAAATCGTTCTGTTTCATAATACGATGCATTGTTGTCGAGTTTTCGGGCTACGTATTGTCGAACTAATATACGGGGCTTAAGAAAATCGATTAGATATATATAGTGTATATACAGTTTAGTTGGACGCCGCCTACACAGAATTTATTGGAACTAAAGCTGTATGTTTTGAGAGAAATGACAACTTTACGAAGCCCCGCGTAAAATTGGCGTACGCAATAGTTACTCCATTCTAAACGTTCCCTGTGAAATACACACGAAAAGTTTTACGACGCCCGAGACCGGGCTTCGTAAGTAGGTGTCGGGCTTCCCATCGACTTATTCACATGCCTTTTCGGGCTTGATAATGCCGGTAGATATGTATATATAT
>JAPWTK010001320.1:0-59050 GCA_029963805.1 Aromia moschata
CGATTCCTCGTGTAAAGACGCATCTATCCACGTGCGGCACAGCGTCTTCCGTGTCGACGGTGGTCCGTGGTAAAATCGGAAAGAGCTGTGTGTCCGCCGACTTGACACTCTCGACGGCGCTAGACCGAAAACCGTGAGTCGCACGACGTTGACGACGACGCCATTCGATTTTTCGCGCCAAACTTACGGTCGGGCACGAGCGTTTTTCCGAAAAAATCGATCGTCTTCGGTGTGAAAATCGCCGCCGAATAACCGCAATGCCGTACGAGGTTCTGTCGACACTCGCGAAAACAACATCCCTCCAGTCCGTCGCGTATATCTCCGCTGCCCGTCGTCGTAGAAAAACGAGCGACCCGTTTGTGAAAACAGCCACCGGTGTGAAAACAGCCACGGTCGTCCATCCACAGATTTAATAATACAATTATCTCACAATTTTATCATTCCAAAAATTATTTTCCACGACGGTGTGCTATTTTATGACATTTAGTAATGCTGGCAATTACACACAAAAAATGGGAGGGTGGAAACTACCCTTAAAATTTTAAAATCCACATCTTATACAAATGCAGATGTCGATTAAATTTTTTCACGCAAATTGCTTAATTATGATGTTGTAAAACCCGCCCACCCATTAAAATCATTTCCCGGGCCGTAATAAGGGTGCATCAACCCCTAGAAGTAATAAAATTACTCCAGCCACATTTGAAGATGTTGGGTAAATTTTTTCACGTAAAGGCTTTATTTTACAATTAGCTAACCAGCCCGTAGGTTGAAATCATTTCCCGGGCCGTAATAAGGGTGCATCAACCCCTAGAAGTAATAAAATTACTCCAGCCACATTTGAAGATGTCGGGTAAATTTTTTTCACGTAAATGGCTTTATTTTACAGTTAGCTAACCAGCCTATTGGCTGAAATCATTTCCGGGTCGTAATAAGGGTGCATCAACCCCTAGAAGTAATAAAATTACTCCAGCCATATTTGAAGATGTCGGTTAAATTTTTTCCCGTAAATGGCTTTATTTTACAATTAGCTAACCAGCCTGTAGGTTGAAATCATTTCCCGGGCCGTAATAAGGGTGCATCAACCTCTAGAAGTAATAAAATTACTCAGCCACATTTGAAGATGTCGGGTAAATTTTTTCACGTAAATGGCTTTATTTTACAGTTAGATAACCAGCCTACTGGCTGAAATCATTTCCCGGTCGTAATAAGGGTGCATCAACCCCTAGAAGTATTGAAATTACTCCAGCCACATCTGAAGATATCGGGTAAATTTTTCACGTAAATGGCTTTATTTTACAGTTAGCTAACCAGCGTATAGGCTGAAATCATTTCCCGGGCCGTAATAAGGGTGCATCACCCCTAGAAGTAATAAAATTACTCCAGCCACATTTGAAGATGTCGGGTAAATTTTTTCACGTAAATGGCTTTATTTTACAATTAGCTAACCAGCCTGTAGGTTGAAATCATTTCCCGGGCCGTAATAAGGGTGCATCAACCCCTAGAAGTATTAAAATTACCCCAGCCACATTTGAAGCTGTCGGGTAAATTTTTTCACGTAAATGGCTTTATTTTACAGTTAGCTAACCAGCCTGTGGGCTGAAATCATTTCCCAGGCCGTAATAAGAGGTGCATCAACCCCTAGAAGTATTAAACCCGTTGTACTCTATCAGACTTGCTCAGATTTTTTCTCTATTGGGAAGGTTTTTTGATGGAACAGCTTCTTTCTTAAAAGATCTAAATCTTCGTCAACAAAGTGATTTGAACAAATTCTGTCATTATTAACATTGAATGTATCTTCGCGTTTACACAGATGCCTCCACTTTGCTTTTGATTTCTCGTCTTTGGGAAAGCCAAAAAACTTGAAATTGTTTTTAGAACGATTGTTCGTATTATAACCGTATACAGCACACCTCATTTTAACAAATTTTTGCTGTCAAAAATATAAAAACTAGCACAAACTTATCAAGATGCCTTCAGAACAAACTCCTCGGATGACAAAAGTGGGCACAAGCTGACGTCACAGTCATGGCGCCCGGCTGCGCGATATCATACCTTCTATTTGTATACCGTGACTGGTCACGTATGATATGATAAGGTATGATATCGCGCACGGGCGCCACGATGACGTCAGCTTTGCCCACTTGTCATCCGAGGAGTTTGTTCTTGAAGGCATCTTTGATAAGTTTGTGCTAGTTTTTATATTTTTGACAGCAAAATTTGTTAAAATGAGGTGTGCTGTATACGGTTATAATACGAACAATCGTTCTAAAAACAATTTCAAGTTTTTTGGCTTTCCCAAAGACGAGAAATCAAAAGCAAAGTGGAGGCATCTGTGTAAACGCGAAGATACATTCAATGTTAATAATGACAGAATTTGTTCAAATCAGATCAAATTTAGATCTTTTAAGAAAGAAGCTGTTCCATCAAAAACCTTCCCAATAGAGAAAAATCCTGAGCAAGTCTGATAGAGTACAACGGATTTAATACTTCACAGGGGTTGATGCACCCTTATTACGGCCCGAAGTGATTTCAGCCCACAGGCTGGTTAGCTAACTGTAAAAAAAGCCATTTACGTGAAAAAATTTACCCGACATCTTCAAATGTGACAGAGTAATTTTTAATACTTCTAGGGGTTGATGCACCCCTTATTACGGCCCGGAATGATTTGAGCCCACAGGCTGGTTAGCTAACTGTAAAATAAAGCCATTTACGCGAAAAAATTTACCCGACATTTTCAAATGTGGCTGGAGTAATTTTAATACGTCTAGGGGTTGATGCACCCTTATTACGGCCCGGGAAATGATTTCAGCCTATAGGCTGGTTAGCTAATTGTAAAATAAAGCCATTTACGTGAAAAAATTTACCCGACATCTTCAAATGTGGCTGGAGTAATTTTTAATACTTCTAGGGTTGATGCACCCTTATTCCGGCCCGGGAAATGATTTCATCCCATAGGCTGGTTAGCCTAACTGTAAAATAAAGCCATTTAGCAAAAAATTTACCCGACATCTTCAAATGTGGCTGGAGTAATTTTATTACTTCCAAGCAACAACCAAACAACAGCAAGCTGAAGACAAATCTGAAGATTGTTGTATCTCTGAGAGCGGAAATCTGGGAATATTCTGGTATTTAGCGGCACAAAATACATAAGAAAATGTTAGTCTCCATCCCAGAACCAGATACTTTTTTTGTGGGCATTTTTTTGGTCTTCTCAAGCTTTTACAACCGAAACACGTCGTTTTCGACAGTTTTTTTGAGGTTATCTTCAAGATTAGCTGCGAAACCCCTATTTTTTATGATGAATTCGGATTCAGCGACACAAAATACATAAGAAAAAGTTAGTCTCCATCCCAGAACCAGACACTATTTTTTTGTGGGCCTGTGTTATCAGTATTTAAGTAAGCTTCAAAAGGCGGGTGTATGATGTCTTTCGTTGCTGACTGTAAGCAGAAGAAAAACAATATTATTTGACTAAATACATTTTCTTTAGCGTGTCTGTGGTAGGGCAGTTTTTCCTCTTTACCGTCGCCTGCGTCAACAGATCATTAACGTAAACCGATTACTGTTTATGACCGTAATAATTGCGTTATTCTTCAATCGGCCGGTCGCCTTGACGGTTTATTTACACAAGGGCGGTGCTCCGGAAGTTATGACATTGTCCACTGACAAATTAGGTGCCGAGTCTCGTCCCGCCGTCGGCCGGATTTGTACATGAACTTGGCACGCGCTGGTCCTGCTCATCCGTCCGAACCAAAATAGGTCGGTGACGCCTCTGGCGGTTCGGGTGACCCCTCGGCGTTCTGTGCATAGCGTTGACCCTCCCACTACCTGATTCGTGCTATGAGATGCCTGTGATCAGTGTGATCATACCTAGTCTGTTGAGTAACTTGGAACATCTGGAGTGCCTCAGGGTTCTGCGGTAGGACCGATACTTTTGAATGTATACGTTAACGATCTCGTTTCTGGGTTATCCCGTTTCGGCCGAAAACGCCACTCCCGGTACATCGCTCTTCAGCGCCTCATAACTAGTAATATTTGCGACAGAAAAATTTGACAGGGACATGAAGTTTAAGACGTGCCCTTTCCGATGATGTCCATGAAATTCCTTCAAAAAATTATTAATTATGAAAAAAAAGCAGTTAAAAAAAATCGTTTTTTTTTGCACTTTTTTTTTAATAAAATTTTTGAAGGGGTTTCCGGTCTGCAATGGTCCTGGAACCTCACTAACCGGTGGAAGAAATGTTTGAACTTTAACTATACGTGGTTTAAAGATCAATTTTTTGCCTTATGCGTTCAAAATGTCGCCTGAACTGCAAAATTTTTGCATAAAAATTCAAGAATCTCTATTGGAAAATGATGCACTTTTACAAAAAAATTGTCAAGAATAAAAAGTTCTTATAATTACTCACTGAAAACACTAGAATTTTTTTGAGCAATTTTTTTGGATTTTGCAAATAGTCCAATGCAAAAATTGACTATTTGCAAAATCCAAAAAGTTGCTCAAAAATTTTTGAAAAATTTGCATACCTACCAGTGCATTCTCTGAGTGATTTTAAGAACTTTTTATTCTTGACAATTTTTTGAATTTTGAAGCAAAAATTTTGCAGTTCAGGCGCCATTTTGAACGCATAAGGCAAAAAGTCGATCTTTAAACGACGTATACTTAAAGTTCAAACATTTATTACACCGGTTAGTGAGGTTCCAGGTCCATTGCAGACCGGAAACCCCTTGAAAATTAGATAAAAGAAAAATCGTGTTTTTTTTTTAAATTGCATTTTCATGATTAATAATTTTTTGGAGGTTAATAATTTTTTTCATTGACACCATCGGAAAGGGCACGTCTTAAACTTACAAAATATGTCCCTGTCAAATTTTTTCTGTCACAAATGGTATTAGTTATGAGGCGCTGATGAGCGATGTACCGGGAGTGGCGTTTTCGGGCGAAACGGGTTAAGTGAGGTTTGGTATTTGTTTTGCGATGATAAATTATACGTTTTCTCTACAATTCCAAGTGTATATGACTGTTATTAGTTATCACTTATAAAGTAACGTAAAAAAGAATAGATACGGTGTGGTGTATTTAAAATAAACTGCGTTTTAATGTTTGAGAATGTGCTGATACTTATCCAGTTTTTAACTAGAAATAGAAAGAAAGGTAACTCATTTTGAATATAAATGAAGGACAAAGTGAACTTTAATATTTTGTTACCATATTTATATGATTTCGTTCTAAAATCGGTTCAGTAATCAAATGGTCAATGTATTTTTTTCATAAAGTGGTTCTGTATTGTGTTTTATAAAATAAATATTGACTATTTTTATATTTATATTATTTTTGCAATATTTACACAAACATTTTGGTTGGTGGTGCAGGTACACCTAAATTTTATACTGCGCGGATTTTCCCAAACAGCTTGACATCTTCAGGGAGACGATTAACAAATTTTTAATGACAATAATTGGCCATATATAATATAGTTGACCAAAGAAAGTAGTGTTTTAATTCTAAATTTACTGACACCAGCAGCATGTAAAATTCCATTTTAGATGGCGTATAATACATATTTGAATATTTTGTACATAAATAATCTGTGGAGAAGTATAGGAATGAATTATGTAGGCATCGTCTATATTTGTGACGGAAGCTGATTATTCGTCATCGATTAAAAAATGATTAAAACGTGCCTAAAATATAATTCGTTTAAAAAAAGTGGGGCATTAGGATACCTAGGTGGTCGTCGGGAATTCAATCACTCATACAAATTAGCCACATCCAAATAATGTTCATATAAAAGACCGACACATTTAAATTATGGCTCTGTTTTAGACTGCTTTATTTCTAGATGTGAGAGTATGGCATTCCTAAAAAAAAATAGAGTTATTTTAACGTATTTTTTAAGCTAACGTATTTTCTAGCTATTTTAAGCGAATAAAATTATATTCCTAAGTACACGATAGGCTTCCAATTTATTAACTTAAAATCTAGTCATATATGGAGGGCTCAGAAGCCAATCAGTGTAAGTCCTAGCTTTTATGTCAACGATTCATTATGGCAACTATTCTAGTAACTGTTTTTTATGTAATAAGTTTGTTTTTGTATTACCTTTTGATAAAAGTAATCTTCATAATCCTTATGAGAACAATATTTTTTTCTAAATCACACTTTGAAAAGGCTTAATTTATCAATTTATCTCGTTTCTGTCGTTTAGTGACACACTGATTGGCTTTTGAGCCCTTCATATATGGATACATCCAAAGATTAGTAAATCTGATGATGCTATTCTTCTCACCAAACCATAAAAATCTCTATGACTGTCTGGTTTTGTTTGACTTTTAGATTTAGAACCAATTGCTATTTTTTTATAAAGGATATATAATTGAATTTACTAGAATGTAAATCTAATTACGTTATATGGACATAAAAAAACATACGCTGATGACTATGCTTCCTATATATATGCCTGACACTTGGACTTGATCCTTGGATACCGGTCGTTGTAGCGGTCGCATCACTCGTTCTTTGAGAGTCGTTACAGAGACCCGGTGCAAGAAAAACTGCAACGTTCGCTTGAGCAACGGATGGCGATCAAGTTTTGTGTGAAACTGGAGAAGAGTGCTGCGGAAACCATTCCAATGTTGAAGAAGGCTTTCGGCGTCGATTGTCTTTCGAACAGGCAAATTTTCCGGTGGCACAAAACCTTCGCAGAAGGTCGGGAAGATGTCAACGACGAGAACCGCGCTGGACGGCCATCAACCTCCAGTTCCGACGACAATGTGAAACGTGTGCGTGACTTGTTGAACACTGACCGTCGTCTAAGTGTCCGTTTAATTTCCGAAACATTAGACATTACGAAAACCATTGTTCACGAAATTGTGTCGGAGTCTTTAGGAATGAGGAAGGTGTGCGCGAAGCTAGTGCCAAAAGTGCTAACAGACGATCAAAAAGCGAGGCGCGTTGAAACCTGCCAAGAACTTTTGGACACCTGCGAAGACACCCCGCTTTCCTGGATGACGTCATTACCGGGGACGAAAGTTGGGTCTTTGAATACGATCCGGAGACGAAGAGGCAAAGTGCGGAATGGCACACGTCCAACTCCCCTCGCTCCAAGAAGGCCAGGATGTCCAGGTCAAAGATCAAGACAATGCTGATTGTCTTTTTTGATTGGTCCATCATGAGTTCGTTCCGCAGGGGACAACCGTAACCGGAAAGTTTTACGTCGAGGTGCTGAAGCGGCTGAAGTGCAGGGTGAATCGCGTCGGCCCAGACATCTCAAAATCCTGGAAGCTTCACTACGACAATGCGCCTTCGCACACCTGCTTCCTCGTGGCCGATTACCTCGTCAAGGCAGGCATCACCGTTGTTCCCCAGCCTCCCTACAGCCCCGATGTGCCCACCCCCCAGACTTTTTTCTGTTTCCGCGCCAATGAAAACCCCAATGAATGGACAGCATTTTGGGTCGGCGAAAAACATTCAGAAGGCTTGCACCGACGCTTTAAAGGCGATTCCGGAAAACGACTACCGTGCGGCTTTTGATGCGTGGAAGACCCGCTGAAACCGATGTGTGGACGCAGGAGGAATGTATTTTGAAAGTTCCTAAAGATTTGTACACATAGCACCAATAAAAACCATTTTTCAAAGCTCACTGACATTACTTTCCGGACAAACCCTGTAGTAGTATGAACTAACGGAATGATGATTTAGGTGGTAGATTTTCATGTTTTTTTTTTTTTAGTGTTTATATACCGACATACATTAATACAACGTTATTTCTTTTGTTTCAGGTAATATGGCAATAACATTATTATCTATTTGGGACCAACACAGTCGGTGTGTTTTAAACGTACGGTGAGTAGAACTGTGTGTGAATGATTCACCAGTTTTTAAAATAACTGAATATTGAATATAATCGGCACTGCCCTTTACACCGTAAGAATAATGTTGTATTGTTAGGCGCACTAAGTCAGTAGGTATATATTTTACATTTAAATCACCCTATACAATGATGGAACATGTGTAATAAAATTGATATTCCGAATATGAAATATGTATTTAAAAGCACGGAGCCGTACATAGTTTATCGCATTTAGGATGTATTTAAAGATATATGAATATAAATGGAATATGAATATAGCCTGCATGGTCGAAGTGTCCTTGATGTATTGAATGTAAATATTTTTTTCTAGGATCTATTAGGAGATTGATTTTTAAAATATAAAAGTAATACTGTAATCATCTCCCGATGGTAGCAACATTGTTGGTTAACGTCCAGGTTATACAGGGCCATAAAATGAAATCGAGATGTAACTTATGTCAGCCCAGTTGACCTTCAAATGAAGGTCAAAATACGTTTTTCAAGTGATATAACGTTTTTGACCTCCAGTTCTGAAAGAGTGGGAAATTTTACGCCCGAATACGCTTTGAACCGTTGGTCGAAGTGACCTCTGGAAGTCATCTGGAGGTTAAATCCTCATTTTGTCTCCCGACTGGAATCTCGGTTATGAAACGAGACACCGGATCTCGGACCAGTTGACCTACACGTTTTTGGGGTCGCTGATCACGAATCCGGTGTCCACATCACCACAGCACGACTGGCTTAAGGTCAAATGAAGGTTAAAATACGTTTTTCAAGTGATATAATTTTGTTGACCCTAGATTTTGAAAGAGCGGGAAACTTTACGACCCCAAAAACATAGAGGTCAACTGGGCTAAAGATTGGGCCAACTCTGGATTTCATTTTGTGGCTCTGTGTTATTATTTAACTTCAGCGAAGGTTCCAGTTCCACTCCATATTGTAAATTTAGAGAGTAAACATTCAGTAGATTAACATTCTAACCACAATTTAGATGTCCTAGCAAGGTGAACGTCATTATACATGAGGCTGACATTAGAAGAGACGAGTAGTAACATTCGCTTTAATAAAAAAAAAATGTTTAGCATTTGATTGTTCTTTCCGTGATACGTCTTCCAGGCGTCGAATCGATAAATATGTTAAATATGCCATATTGTAGTATTGTTTATGTCCGTGCAAAAAATTCAAACGGATACCGATCTCCCCTTGTGGTTATTAATCAAAGCAACACAAGATCGAGAACATTGCGTGTATTCTACTTGTAGTTCACTCTGTCGGTGACGGTAGAGTCTACTACCTGAGTGGATTTTATATGTTTTATTATTAAGATCATTTTAAGGAGAACATGTTCTCCGAAAAGTTAATGGAGATGCCCTAAATGTGATGAAACTTATGCCAAAAGACTCATGATCCAAGATGAAGAAGTCAGTACACACTTCCGGTTCAAAAAATTGGTAGTCAAAAACAATGTAATTGAATCTCTAAAAACACACTTACAAGGAGTCCATGAATTGAATTCACTGGTTTCCAGTGACATTATTGATATCTCCGATATGCCGCAGGGCTCTGTATTAGGTGCACTATTTATTTTTGGGTGTAATGACTTAGGTGCAATATTTAATTAACTTAGTTTTAATGAGCATATTCACTGCTACATTAATTAATTGTTATACGTGTATCTTCGTGTTACAAAAGTCTTCTTCTTTGCCTCTTTCGCAAGTCAAAACTGTCATGGTTTTAATAGACCCAGTGTGGAACTAACACGCGCGGTGAATGATGAAATGTATAGAAAAAAATCATGATGAAAAACTCAGTCAGGACTTCATCATGTCTGCTCGGAAAATTGCAAGCAGACGGTGAAATGGACCGATAAGATAAGGATCAGTTATCGTGTACCGCGGGGATCTCTGTTAGGACTCTTGCTCTGTGTTATGTTTAATTGGAATTAATGTCTTAGTTGTAATATTTACTTCAACAATCAGTTTAAGGAGGGAAAACCCTTTATACTTTTCAAAAAAATCGATTTTTTTTTCTTATTTCTAAAGTACAATATACTGAGAGTATACTGGAAAGAGGAAAAAGGAGAGCGCCGGGGCTCTACCTCAGACCACATACCGTGAACTAACGAGTCAGATAGCCGGAGCACTTGGGGGGTGGAGTAACATTTCTTTCATAATACCTTTTGTGAAGAAAAGAAACTCTTCGAGGAGGCTGAAGGTTTATTACATGCACCTGGAATCGCTGATTGATCGGTAAGTCACTAAAACTAATAGTTTTAATGTATTGGAACTTTGAACGCGTTTACCTCGGAACTTTATTTTCACAAACTGCTCGTGCTGTAACTCAAAAAGTTATTTATCGATTAGCTGAAATTTTGAAAGATTTTTGTCTATACTATTGTCGGAAGGATGTACCTAAAGTTTTACATATATCGCGTAATTACATTACTTTTGTTGAAAAAAATAGTCGAAATTTTGAACATTTAATTAAACAGCCTACCTAATTTCCAGTTTTATACTTTTTTTATAATTCCATAGGTTTATCCTTTCCCTGCACATATCAGTAACTGATTGTGAAAAAAAAAATGTTTCTGGTTTCCGATCAATAAAATGATGTTAAAATTTTAAAATGGTGAGTTTATTTTATCACCTTTAAAAAAATTCATAAATAAAGACTCATTTTCAGGCGTCCAAAGGGTTCCCCCCTTAGATACACATAGCGTGATTATATTTTCCTCTTATAAATATTTTGGCTTTGTAATCTGAACCTTGTAATTGGAACTGAAAGAGCTGCATAATGTGTACAATGCATACATACGTAGATGGAGATTTGATGCAGGTGACATATTTTATTTTGTGGATTATTCGTCTTTTGCTTTTGGTTTGGACATTTCAGTAAAGGTCCCTATATGACTTTTAACAACATGGATATTAATGTTTTGTTGACAGTCCTCTACCAATCAGTACTAAGGAAGTCCTAAAAATAAAGCACCAACAAAGTGCGTCAAATCAAATAGAGTCACGATACTAAATTATATTTTCTAATTGTATCCTATACGGAGCGAACTAAATGGATACAATCAAGTTGGGTCATGACGGTGGGGAAATACAGCGGTCGGATGTTATTTATCGACTCCGTGAGCAACTTTCAAATACTGACAATTAATCTATCGAAACCACAGTCCGCCCTTTAAACGTGTGAAGGTCGCCAAGGTGAATTATTTATAAACGCTGTCGTTAGTCAATAGTCTAATCTCTCTATTGAATTATTTATAAACGCTTGATATTTTTTTTAGAAGATTTATGGTCGGCCTTCACGCTAATGCGTGTATAAAAGGGCAAAAAATCTTATATCAATCAGAAAAAGGTGATTGGCTCGAATCAAGCCAAACACTGTCGAAAATGTAATAAAGAGTTAATAGCTCAATAAATTACACTGCCCTGTAAGATTTTGCCTTTGGACAATGAATACTAGAAATATATAGTAACATACTATGGCGATGGTGGTGTGGTAAGTAAAGCACTTTAGTCGGCTATATGTACAGTAATTTATTTACATATTTACAAGATATGCAAGACATAGACTCCGGTGTGGAGCCGGTGAACGGTACCGATGAACTGCCAAGACTGACTGCCGGAGACTGACTGTCCACACGGACAGTCCCCTAAACCAACAATCAGACACAGACCAGGTAGGTTCCCCGAAACCAGTCTCCAATAAACAGTTGTAAACTGAATTAGGGGAAATCCCAACCGCAGGTCAATTTGGGAAAACCAAACTATTATGCGGGTGTTTTTAACAGAAATCAAATAGGCTGTATCACGTATTTACATAAATCTACAAACGGTAAATGCCGAAACGTGAGAATTAGGGTTTTAAAGAAATTTACATAAATAAGTAGATTCGTACCTACAACGTACATAATTCAACTAAAATTAGACCCTACCTATTAAATAACAATAGACCCTACAATACAAATAAAAATTGAGGTTAATAACAATTATATATTTGGCAACGAAAATGCGGAATTACGTTAAAATAAATGAGTATTCGATTGACCATTCATTTTCTATGTTTTCGAAGCAGCTGGTCAAATTTGATGTTATATTTTCATTTATTTTAATGAAAAATTCAATATAAGTAAATTTTTGGGATATCCTCACCTAAAAGTGCAAAAATGTGATTGATTTTTAAATATTTTCTACGTTTCTTAATAAAAAAAAAAAAAAACAATCTTCTGATATACACGTGTCCCTAATGGGTTTTCAGGTATAGGAAAAATCACAAATATGAAAATTTGAAAGAGGTAGAGAAAGAGGAAGACTTGCACTATAAGATCCCATGCATGTTTTTTTTGAGGATAAAAAAATTCGCTGTGCTACATAACCTCAAATATGTCAAAAAAACAGTGTTTTTTTTTTGCACTTTTAGGTTAGAATATCTCAAAAACCTGACGTGATAGAGTAATTCTGAGCCCGGATTTGTTTTCAGCGGGGAAAATTACTTCGGAAACAACTATTCGCTGTCCATGTTCACAGAATTTTCAAAAATTTGCAGGGTAGTATTATTAGAGTGGCATAACAGTTGGAGTGGCAACATATTGCTTTTATTGCTTTTATTCATCACATAAAATCGTCTACTGGTCAGTCAATTTTTCGAAACATTAGTTTATCTACAGTAAGCGGCAGCCTAATGCGTACATAGCCGAATGAAGGGCAATTGATATTTTAACTTCTTTATAAGTAGAGTAAACATGAGGTGGAGCTTAGAGTGAACTATTGTACCGTTCGTTCTGCCTTCGTTCGCTGCGTGCGTTCGCTGTTGTCATATCAACATAATATTCCTATTAGATATTTTAAAATTGTTACACAGCTGTTTAAGGTAATATTAACTGTTTAAAATTATTTCAGTAGTTGGGTTGAAAAAAGATAACAGTAAACTTTATTACTACCCCCCCCCCGGCCCAAGTAAATTCGCCTAACTATGACATAAAAATGTATCATTTAATATGTATTTAATACCCACCTATGTACGCATTAGGGTACCGATACTGTATATTACGTCCATGGTGAACGCATTTTGGAGAATTTTTTTTGACCTTGACATCTTGGGACAGTGACGGAAAGGGTATTGGTACGAATTTTGTTTGTGCTTAAAGTGAAGTCTAGTCGGTGAAGTATGGAGTCGGTTTCGCGTTCTTGTCAAAGTTGTCAAAGCCAATTTTGAAGTTTTAAATTTGACACCTTCTGCCGCGGCAATGTAATGAGCTCGATCCTCGACGCGATCCCCTGGGCAGATCTGAAGTGGACCTACGAGCACCCGGACATCTTCTATCTGCCCCAGTGGCAGACCGGAAACCAGATAGACACCTTCTACTTGGTGTATAAAGTCCTCCTGAACACGTTCTATTTCGGCGTGTTTCTCATCCTAATCTACGCGGGTCAGCACTTTCCGTTCTATGTTAGAATTAAAGCCGCCTGTTACTACACGTTCTGGATATTCTTCGTGTGCACCGTTTCGGCGCTCTTGTCTTTGATATGCGTGGGAGGACAGTACCGGAGACAGAGGAGGTATCCCGCTGGCGAGCAAGCGGCTTTCAATCCGGTCTTCTACAAGATGCTGTGGATTGTGAATTCGCTATGCCTGGACTCGACCATAGCAGTTACTCTCGGATATTTCTCTTTGGAATTTGGTTATCAGCGAAGACCGTATGGAGCGGGAACCGGTGTCGTGCACCTGTGGAACACCCTTCTGGTGCTAATGGATTTATTCGTCTCCAGCATACCCGTGAAACTGGTCCACGTGTACCCTTCGGTGATATTGGCCGGCCTCTACGGGATATTCACGTACGTCTACTATTTGTCCGGAGGTTTGGGTATCTATGACCATCACTATCTCTATAAGATTTTGGACTACAAGCACAATCCCAGCTTATCGTTTGCGGCGCTCATGGCTGTCTTGGCGTTCATGCTACTGGGGAGGATTCTTGTATACTACTCGTACAAGCTGAGGAAAAAATTGTATTACACGTATTACTTGTCCAACGAAGCCAGCTTGGTAACCCGTCATGTATCCGTAGCAAAATAAGTAAGTTTCAATAAAGCAATTACTAATGGCGTTTGATGTTTCACTCAAAATAATAGCTGACTGGATCGATGAATACAATCGATATGAAAATGGGAAGGAGATAAATTAATCGTAGATATAGCAAGACGATTTCTCTTTTGGACTGTCTTTGGAGTAGAACTACAAGTATCGTACAGGTATTCAAATCAATATAGATTAAAATTAGCCTGCATACAAAACTCTTAATATTTGTAATATAATTTGCTGTAAATTATGCTCAATTAGCCAGACAATCTGAAACAATTGTCTGTTTTAATAAACCTAGCTGAAATACACGTCAGTGGCGGCAACAAGTAAGAATTCCTAATGTCGTAAATCATTTTAACGACGTCGTAAAACATTTTATGACACAGTGGACCGAATAAGTATTTAACGAACCTATTCGATACAAAGCACAATAATCTAATGGATCGTTGGCCGGTGTTAACACGGTCCAGCGATTTCAGGCGTTGCCGGTTCTTCAAAATTTTCTTAAGTTATAATATACATAAAGTTGTTTTAATTTACAATTATTTTTTCCAGCAATTTTAAACGCCTTATTTTAATGCTAACTAATAAATTTATGTGTCTGTATTTTTTTAAATATTTCCAAACTAGCTTTCTAAGAACGTCACAGTGTACTGAAGTATGAAGTATAATTGTATAGTGAGTTTAGCAATTTTAGAAAATATATCTGACAACCTTGTTTTTTTTATGTCTTCACATTCACATTAGAAATAGTATACCTAGAGTAGCGACGGAACGAAGTAGTACACGTTTGTAAGCCAGGTCCGTTGTCAAAAATACCTCGTTTTTTTTGGCAAAATTAGGGACAGCACGAAAATATACATAAAAAATCCGAAAAATTCCATAGAATTGAATAAACTACTTTTCCCGAACTGAATTTCGCCGCGTCATATTCAAAATGGCGTCCAAAATTGGCCAAAAACTTTTTTTTCGTTTTAAAAAAAACTATGCGTCCTACAAAAAAAAGTTTCACATAATAGTTGTAGAACTTAATAAAACAAACAATTTAAGCCTAATCCGACTTTAATAAATAAATAAATAAATGTTTTATTGCAAAAAAAAACAGCTAAAAATCGCGATTTTTTCCATTTGCTTAGTATCTATGAAGAAATATATAATATTTTTTCATGAAACTTGGGGAATGTATAGTCCTTCGATAAGTATAGACATCCAAAAAAAACGTCATCAACTCTGGCTATGAACGAGAGACATGGAAATAGCGGTCATGTCTAAGCTTTTTCGGTTATGTCAAACATTTGACAAGTGGCTGACACAATTTGTAAAATAAACAATGACTGTCATATGATATGACAGTCTTGACAAGTAAATAAGGTTATAAATTCGATTAAGAATAGAAATATGTCTTTTTTTTCTCGGCCAACTTTGATGACGTTTTTTTTTGGATGTCTATAGAATAAGCATATTTTGAACATTGCAAAATTCCTTATAGTTTTTGCAAAAGTCGCATTTCTATTTGTAAAAATATTTCTATTAAGCTTATTCTACTTATCGAGGACTATACATTCCCCAAGTTTCATGAAAAAAATATTATCTGTATCTTTTCAGAGATATAAGCAATTGACAAAGTCGCGATTTTTAGCTGTTTTTTTTTGCAAAAAAATTATTTATTTATTTATTAAAGTCGGATTAGTTTAAATTGTTTGTTTTAATAAGTTCTACAACTTTTATTTGAAACTTTTTTTTTTGAAGGAGCATTTTTATTTTAAACGAAATAATTAATTAATTTTCTACCGTTTCGTGAGGGTCTACTTTTACAGTTTTTACAACTGTAAACACAAGATATTTTTCAATGCAAGTGACAGAGTAGCAACGTTTGTTCCACTAAGAAACTTGAAGAACGACTGTACATCTACCAAACTTCTAGGTACGTAATTCGATAAAAAGAGCCATTATATTGTAAAACCGATAGAAACCGGATTAATATAACAAAACATATTCTCCGAAGAAATGAACCCTAATGCTTCTTTACCAGGACTGAGAAACATGGCAGCTATTAGCCCGACAAGACAGTCGGTCTACCTGCTCTCACTAAAATGACTGTAACTCAGTCAATTTTCGAATTTTGACCTAAAATTTTATACATTTATTTTCGAAGGTATAAACTATAAATTAAAGCAAAAAAAAAATATGACCCTGATATGATGATGATACTTTAGAGGTTTTCGAAAAAAAGAATTAACTAACGCTCTGTCCAAAAAACTAAACCACTAAGGAAAAAACTTTATGATGAATGACCTTTTCATCATGAAATCGCTTGAAGTAGTGTCTCCTTCAGTTTTTCAAACGAGTTAGGAAGCACCTTGTAAATCATTCCGAGATATTTATGTCATAATTTCTTGTAACAGGGAATATCGTATTCAGCGTGAAATGGTACAACACGAAATTAGACTTCTAGTAGGACTATTTACAGATTTATTAATTTATTTGAAAATTCAAACTGGCTTCAATTCATTGAAAAAATTCTACTCTAGCACGTATAATTAGGATGCATAAATTGTCCCTTAAACAATTTGGAACTCCTTTTCTAGAATTTCTCAGCACTATCTTATTTTTCCTCTGATTGAATGCATTTAAAAGGTCTTCCTTTTAATAAGCTCTTAATTCTGGTAAAGAATTCAGTGGAGGTCAGATCAGGTGAATACGGTGGAGGAACTGAATTGTCGGACTATATAGCATACCTATATTAGAATCATCAGTCATTAGTGGCGTACCCTTATGCAATAAGAAGGCCTCTGCATCGTAATCTGTGATTGAAATGTTTAAAGGAAGTAGAAGCGTGTTCTACGTGCACGTGCGTCTCGTGCCCAAACTGGTCCGTCGGGACAGCTGGACGGATTCGGCTCTTTTTCCGTGACCCTCCCGCTAAGTGCGTAGTCGGGTAGGTCAGAGGGCGCGCGAGGGCAACGTGACTTATGACGACGGACCGTCTGAGGCCGCACCTGGCGCTAGTCTGGTTCCTATCCAACCACCCCAAGCGGTCGCGTATATACCCCGCGCCACTTCCTATGCCACCTACTTCAACAAACCCCCGACCACCGTTTTCTGCTTCTTCGGAGTCTCGGAGCTCTCCGCCACCAGTGGCGCGCGTTCGGCGAGGGGGAGTCCAAATGGAAAATGAAACACACTGACTTAAAGGGTTAGACCCCTCTTTGAAAAAATTTTTCGATTTTCTTTTTACTTAAATGTTGTAAAACACCCCAAGAATGATATGGATAAGGAATTATTGATGGGGAAAATGTTTAACAATTATTTTTGACCTAATTTGTGAAACAACTATGTCGCTTCGAAATGTTCGAAAACACCGCTCTGCTGAAACCGAAATCAAACCGAAAAAGAAAAACGCGCATGCTTCTTGACAATTTTACTGCTGAGAAATAAAATAAATCAGTAAATCCTGTAATCAATTTTCATTAAATAATAAAACAATTTTTTGTCTGTATTTCCTTAAAAACTAAATTTTAATATCAAAAAAAAAATCAAGCTAAGTTAGTAAGGTGATTGCTTTGAAACTTTCATATCAAAGTTGTGTGACTTACTGACTTCAAGTTTGCCGCCTTCACCGCGTTACACAGGTATTTCTCATTGGCCAGGATCACCCGTGACCTGGCACCGGCTAGACGCTAGTCGTTTGTTGTCGTACTTGTCGTTTTGTTAATTTATATTTTATATTAGTATGCGAATAGTTGTTCGAAGGAGATGTACTGGCGTATGTGTTTCAGCTTACACACATACGTAAAATCGTTGGCAAATGACAATATTGATTGATGATACGCACTTTTCTAATCAGGCACTAGACCAGAATAAAATATAAAATGGTATTTCAAATTTTAACTCAAACAGCCCTACCGACAAACCGGATGCCTTTCATACGCCTGCGCTAGCGATTGGATTGCGATTAGTTCGCACCTCACGTTTACATCTACTGAACCAATAAGTTAAATTATCAATTGCCCCTTCATTCGGCTATGTACGCATTAGGGTGCCGCTTACTGTATAGCCTAGCATTTTGGAGTATCTGCGGCCCGATCGATAATTTGGAAATGATGATATATGGTCCTGGTATAACAGACTAAAGGTAAAAAAAATAGCATGCCTGTATTTTGAAAATTTCATGAAGTAAACACGTCTTGAAACTTGAAACGCGTTTTCTTCGAAAACATGTTTTTCAAACTGGTGGGCAGTATAACTTGCGCAATTTTCATCCGATCGACTTGAAATTTTGACTGTAGCTTCTTAGATAAATTATCTAAAGCAGTACAACAATTTTTTCAATCGGTTAAAAATTACGGTTTTTAGAAACAAATTAATATCTTTTTTTTTCGTAAAATTTGATTTATTTAGTTTAGAAAAACTCTAAAGAATGCTTTGGGTCCAGTTGTGAAGAGTAGTATGTTATATCTTTGTAGTGTCAATTTAAAATAAAAAATTCTATGAAAGGTTCTAAATTAAAATGTAATAAACTAGTATTAAGATGGAGTTTGATATAGTTTTGTTAACTACCGTGACCTCTTGAGGTCTATTGTAGCACTCTACTGGTTTTAGAATACCTTAACCTTCTACTTGGCCCTTTTTATCAGATTCCACAGCCTCAATATGGATTCTTAGTTGGTAGATGGATTAGTGAATGTTTTAATTTTCTAACTGGGGTAACTATAAAAGTCAGATTTTATTTTCATAGATTGGTGGAAGCCCTGAAAGGAAATTACCACTTAAAATATTCATCATCACATAAGACTAACTTTTTTTGATACAGGAAAAGACAAATTAATATTTTTAAGGACACGGTGAAACAAGACCCTAGGTGTTCCTCCACCCGCATATGAGTACGCCGCTGACATTTTCCTAGCGGTTAATTTTAGCTCGGGCATATTTAATTTGAAGAACAAACATGCACCACATTGAAATGACGGAACGGATACGCGTATTAATAAGGGGACGTGGCAGGGGTGGTTCTCGGTAAGAAACCAGTTTCGTACCTATACTGATGTTTCTTACCGGATACTTTTTGAAAATAGTTATTCAGGGAATATATGCTGATATTTGAAAAAAAGTGACAAGAAAACTGCATTTAAAAACAATGAAGGTCCTACCACCTCATGGAGCCGAGATGTTTTTTTTTTTAATTCCTGACAGCGCTGTATGACGTCCGATTGACTTCATTTTTACACGAAATAGATCTCAAAGACTTTTACTTTCTTAAAAAATATATTTCAAATCATTTCGCATAAATTAAGTTGACATAATTGTTTGCAAAAGAACAGCGCTTGGTGCGGCACGCGCTAGCCAGCGCACGGCGACAGAGTGGAGGGACACTCCGCTTGGGCGCATCGAAAACTAAACACGATTTCAAATCGATAGCGCTCGCAAAATTATCTTTTGAAGTTAAAGTGTGTTTTGAATGCCAGTTTTCAAATATGCAAAAATGTAAAACCAAAATTAAAAAAGTTATTCGAAAGCAAACGGTTCGAAAAAAATGATACAATTTTACAACGCATTTTTTTATGCAAAAATTAAATAAAAGCGATTTGGTTTTTTAATAGTATGAAAGTATGAGACATCCAAAAAAAAAACGTCATCAAAGTTGGCCGAGAAAAAAAAGACGTTTTTCTATTCTTAATCGAATTTATAACCTTATTTACTTGTCAAAACTATCACATCATATGACAGCTATTGTTTATTTTATAAATTGTAACAATTACTTGTCAAAAGTTTGACATAACCGAAAAGCTTAGACATGACCGCTATATCCATCTCTCTCGTTCATAGCCAGAGTTGATGACGTTTTTTTTGAATGTCTCTATCCAAGTCTTCGCGAATAAAATGAGCCCATGATCGTTTCTGTACGATCATATTTGCCTCTGTAAAAGCTGATTTTTGAAAACTTTTTTTTAAATCGTTATAACTCGAAAAAATAAAACTTTTTTGAATTTTTTGAAAAAAAGGATAATTTTCCGCTTGTCTTGGGCTATATTTGTAGTTAACAAGAAGTCTGTTCAAACAAAATTGGAATTCATACAGCAAAAAATACGAAAACGCGATTTTTGGCGTGTTTTAAAAATTTTCTCAAATGTTTTTTTTTTCGTTCAAATTTCATTCGACGCGCATTTTTAAGACCTACAACTTTCTAATTTAATTTTCTTGTGTAGGACTTGAAGCGTTTTTTTTATTTGCAAAAAACCGTTTTTGTTTTGGCTTTTGCGAATTTTTTTGGTTATGTTCGCCATTACCACGAAGGTTTCACACTATCTATATGCTTCTCTTACTTATAATAGTTCCTTTCTTTACAACAGTCCTTAGGTATATTTCTACTTTCTATTAAGTTTCCGATGATTAAATGTAAATATTTCTAGTCGGTAATATCGATCCCGCGGCTAACGTAACTAGCCTTCTTTTTTCGAAGATGGGGCGGAGGAGGTTCTTAGGGTGACCGAATTAAGTTTGTAAGCCTCTACAACCCTTTTAGGGAATATTATGGAAAAGAGTTACACCCTGGGGTTCTAACTGCACCGACCTCTGTTTTTCTCCCTCAAGACAACGTTCTAAGGTGATTTTTTGTAAGTACAGGATATTTTGCCACGTGCATTTAAATAATTATTTATCCAAAATTTTAGATCTTCTTTAACCGTCTCGTCTGTGACATGTTTCGGCATAGAGTATTCCTTTTCATGGCTCTTTTAGAAGGAGCAAAACCCTCTAATTAGAGGTAAGTTATTTTTTTTGGGGTTAAAATTAGCTTAAAATGAAATTTTTTCTAGGGGTTTTTCTGCGTAATTGCAAACGCATAATTTTTGGTTTACAAATGGTACCGTTCAAGTGATGATGGTTTTCCGCTTAATTGTAAAAGCATAATTTTTGGTTTACACATGGTACCGTCCGAGTGATGGAGTAGTTTCGTTTTTTTCTTTTGGTCTCAACCTAGGCATTTCAACCAGAGTGCTGGCTTGTGTCTCAGAAGTATGAAGTAGGGTCCGTACCTAGGACAGAATATACCTTTTAGTTGGAGTTTCTTCGCTGTCCACAGCCTGGAAGCATCGTTCCCGTGGATAACAGATAAGCTATATTGCGCTTAAGCTTTAGTTTTTTATACTTATTTTTTTTGGTACATTTTTAATTAATGTAAGGGGAACTTCTAGAACTTCCTTACTTAATTTATCCGTGTGTCGTTGCCTCACAGCCTCACACAGTTTTACTTACAGCGTATTTTATACCATTTTATTTTTCATCGTTTCACCTTCATAAGGTATATAAACCCCACAGTGGGCATTTACATTTTTATAAATCTTTATTTTGTGTACTTAACAGTACCAGATAAGTAAGTTTTATTTTATAGTAATATAGAAATACGCACCCAGATTTATTGCCCATTGCTAGCCGATGTAATTAGGTAACCATCAACTAAGGAGGTTCTCGGCTACCTCTACCTATGAGTAGCATAACCGAGTGGCGCCCTATATAAAAAAATTGCTGACTGCTCAACCCACGAACCCCGCTCTCACCAACCCTATGAGTTGCCGCAGGCTTGGTAGTCCTTAGCAAAATAAGGCTACATTTCTTAGAATTTCTTTCTCTATACGACCATATTTTTTGTTTGCTGATAACAATTAGTGACCGATTTTCTCCCCGTTGATTGGGCTATAAATCGTCAGAGAATCTCGTCGTCATACCCCGACAGAAATCCTCGCAGACGCCTCCGCCTCGCTCGGACGGATCGCGGCGAGGGGATCCATCCGAGCGAGGAAATCGCCGCGCACCCAGACCGCAATCCAGCGGGCCGGGTGGCGCGGATCTGGCCGACGAGGTGGCCGCGGCGACAGCTGGCGGGCGGCCGCGCGGATCGCCGCCCGATCGCAAATACACCTGCCCAAACACGACCCCCGACCTCCGACGTTCGCCTCGCCGGCGTTACCTGCGAGATTACAGCCCGAAGGAGGCGGTGGGAGACGCCAAAATCGACTCGCGATGAGTTTTTGTGTCGTTACCGACGCTTTCAAATAAATTCTCAATAATTAGGGTAGGCTGTGATTTATACGGGGTGTTCGATGTAAGACGATTTCTTCCATAACTCTTGTTATTGTAAAGGGTCTCACCGGGTTTCCATATGAAATATGCACTGGCGTCTTTGTTGACATAGGTGCCTTTATATTATTTATTGCTAGTTGTATAGCTATTGTGCTTGCACACAAAAAAAAGAAAAGTGGTCATTACTTTTGACCAGACCCATCTAGGGTTATGTATTTCGATGCGCTGAATCCGAATTTGAGGTCAGTTTAACCCGTACACCCTCAAAATTTTGAGTAAATTGCAAAAAACCGCTAAAAATAGCAAAAAAAATGCAGTTATGCAAGCGAGAAAATTTTTTACGAACTAGATCAAGTATGTTTATTATGTATTTCGATGCGCTGAATCCGAATCTGACGTTGATATAGTTCGTCAACCCTCCAAATTTAGAATAAATTGCAAGAAACCGCTGAAAATCGCTAAAAATCGTGAAAATTGAAGTTATGAAAACGAAAAAAAATTTTCGAACTAGATCATGTATGTTTTTTGTGTATTTTGATTCGCTGAATTCAAATCCGAAGTCGGTGTGGCTTGTACACCAAGCCAACTTGTTGCCAACTTTAAATAAATTGCGAAAAAAACGCTAAAAATAGCAAAAAAATCGTAAAAAACAGTCATGAAGTAGTAGATAATATCAAAAAATAGTATTGTTCTTACTCACAATAATAAACAAACCATGATTCCTTTCAAATTATACTATAATATCTATAGATTGTAATTAGAATTAAAAAAAAAACGACCTTCCTTGATTTAACACTGTTCTTCGCTTGTATCGAACTCTTTTTTCTTCGAATGTTCTATGCAGTAGGTTTCTCTTTCGTTTTCTATTTTCTTTCGTTATTTCTCTCTTTAAAGTCCAGCAAAAAATCGGCCATCATGTTGACATTCCATATTCCTTGATACCAATTCTCCATTTCACTTATGTCTTGATGAAATCGTTCTTATTCTTCACTGTAGACGATACAAGCGAAGAACAGTGTAAAATCAAGGAAGGTCGTTTTTTTTTAATTGAAATTACAATCTATTGATGTTATAGTATAATTTGAAAGGAATCATGGTTTGTTTATTACTGTGAGTAAGAACAATACTATTTTTTGATATTATCTACTACTTCATGACTATTTTTTACGATTTTGGCTGTTTTTAAATTTTTTTCGCAATTTATTTAAAGTTGGAGGGTGTACAAGCCAAAATGACTTCGGATTTGAATTCAGCGTCATCAGTTTAACATTTTTTTTCGTTTGCATAATTGCAATTTTTCACGATTTCTTAGCAATTTTTAGCGGTTATTCGCAATTTACTCTAACTTTGAAGGGTCTACCAGCTATATCAACATGTGATTTGGATTCAGCGCATCAAAATACACAAAAAAACATACTAGATCTAGTTCGAAAAAAAATTTTTCGTTTTCATAACGTTTTCATAAATTTTTACGATTTTTAGCGGTTTTTTGCAATTTATTCTAAATTTGGAGGGTTGACAGGCTAACTCAACTTCAGATTCGGATTCAGCGCATCGAAATACATAATAAACATACTTGATCTAGTTCGTAAAAAAATTTATCGCTTGCATAACTGCATCTTTTTGCCATTTTTAGCGATTTTTAGCGTTTTTTTTGCAATTTACTCAAAATTTTGAGGGTGTACGGGTTAAACCGACCTCAAATTCGGATTCAGTGCATCGAAATACATAACCCTAGATGGGTCTGGTCAAAAGTAATGACCACTTTTTTTTTGTGTGCCGGTGTTATCAAACCCCTAACTTCATTCGTTTTTGGAAAATGGGGCTTGAAACCCCTAACTTCAAAATTATTTTGACATTCAATGTCTTTATTATGGGCCCCTGGAAAATATTGCGATCTGCGTCATGGTTTTGCGTCACGTCACGCTTGGTAAAGATGGTTTGCCTAACCTGAAGGGGCAAAATCTGGGGTAGGGAAAAACTCTATCGAGCATCATGTATGTGACGCATGACGTCATGGGTCTTGATGGTTTGCCTCTTCTGGGTCCTCTTTCATAATAAAGACATATAATGTTCCATGACCTCACGTGCGTAGCTTCGTGAGCTTTTATCTATGAAACTATGATAGATATCTGAATGAAACCAAAGCTACATGAAAGCTCCTAATTAGCTTTACATTACATATTTTTATTTATAATTTTCCAAATAATTATAAGGCTACAAAAAAATTAAAAAAAATAGGGGTGGTTTTAAGTGACTATTTCTTGAGGTACACTCGAGGTCAGTAAGTCGTAAACCACGGCGCGGAGTATCTAAAAGAAGAACTACTGGTCTGTATCACATACATATGTTCAGCGTAGAATGGAAACCACAGGCAACAGCTATATACTGTTGGCAAAGTCAGATCTTCAGTCTGACAGTTGATGTAATTCATTGGCTAGAGAGAAGGGTTACATAATCTAAGGGCCCTACTTACAGACCGAAGCTCTATGTGACTTTGTCAACAGTGTATATTTTTCAAGATATTAGAAGTTCAATATATTGTCGGATGCGCTAGGACAAAGGGCACTCAGAAACTCGTCAAGAACTATTGCAAAATTTGACTACAATGCAAAAGTGAACATATTTATCAGACGTTTAGTTTTTTGGTTATGCGTTCTAATAATTTAAGTTAAAAACTACGGCTATTTCGCTTCTGTCGAATTATACCTACGTATCTTGATTTAAAAATATACATTTTTTTACCTGTAATTATTGGATACATTTTTCATTTCTGTTTAGCTTAGTTTTGGGACGAAGTTTACAGGAAAGTCTTGTTTTCAAGGGAAAATCGAGGAACTTGGTAAAATTATTCTTTAACATATAATTTATTCGCCTTAGGAATTATGAATATCATAGAATGAATCTTGCTTAATTGCTAATATTGTTCATGTAACAAAGCATAAAAAAACTCATATAATACGTTTCCGTGTCAATATCCGTGGTGTGGAGATAAAAAAATCTTGGCGACATGAGTAATTAAAACGACGTCAGTATAACTCGACTAATAATTAATACCCTTTTTAATGCAACATTTTCGTGATAGAAAGACTGAAACGAACAGTCATAAATAGAATTACCACATATTAATTCCTAGACAATTTTATCCGCATTCCTATAGATTTTTCCACTCTTTAACTTATTATCTAGCAATAGCAATGAATATGCAAATAATGATATCAAATATAAAAAAGTTTAAGCAAAAAATTACTAGTCAGACAGTTTATAAAATACTCATTTATAACTTTTGCTGTTAACCCTAATATAATAACATAACTGACATTAGTTTTAATCTTCTCCTGAAGATGCCAACTTGGTTGGCGAAACGCGCGTCGAGAAAAGTGTAGTAGTTCAATGTTTTGTGGAAAACGTCCAGTTTTTTGTTTGTACGCCGAAGGTTCCAGTACCCACTCCAGGATTAATTTTGTGATAAAATTGTAATATCACGTGATAAAGGTTGATCTTTCTACTAGAAAAAGTTATACCTAACTGCAATCTTTACCACTGCAAAAAATAAAATTTACCATCAAAGATAATAAATTCAATTGTGTTTTTTTTTGTTTGCCTACAATAGGGACAAAAATACTTTCCGCCGCAGAAAAGATAAAAATCCTCCATCCGAAACCGTATCGCAGCATCTTTTTACACGCGTTACCTCACATCCACAATAATAATTGCAGTTTAATATTTCAAAACACATTATTATCTTGTCAGCTGTAACTAACAATGAACATGACGTATTGGCCTATTGAGTGGAACAGTCATATGGAACGTGTATCTGCGCTGCAAATTCTATCGCTATACCAGTGCATCCTCCAGTGGCGTGGAAGATATCACCGCAAGGGGTCCGGATTTCCAAAATATAAAATACGTAAGTAATTGAAGAGTATCGAAAATTATCCTAGCGCAAAACATTAAGTTTTCCTTTACAATATTTTATTTGGTCAGAGCGAGATAATTTTACAAACATTGAAAATATTCAATTTCGAAATATCTTTTAGGTTTGGGTAAGAGGAGAAAAAGAATCAGCAAACTGTTATTGGACGAATTATTTATAGTTGTTATACCACAGAAGTTACGATTTCAATTTCTTGTGCAGTTTTGTGTTATTAAAACGATTACTGTAGTAGTGTGTAGGACTGAGTAGATCCAATGTGTTGGCTGATTACTATTTTTTCAATTGAAGGAATATATTGTTCAGAATATATATTTTCAATATATATATTCAGGATATATGTATACTGAGAGTGTAGCAGTGGCGGCTCGTCAGGGCAGGCAGAGGAGGCAGTGCCTCTCCTGTAAAAATTACAATTAAGGTTTTTTTATAAACTTGTTATACTTTCATTTTATTAAAAAAAAAAAAATATTTAATATCCTACCTATAATGCTTTAATTACCTTTCATTTTTAAATTCATCGGGTAAAAAAATAATTTCTAAAAATAAAAATATTGTAAACAAAGGAGTTCCTGCACTATTATATTTTTCAACATATTAGTCCTCATAAACGACCCAGCGCCTAGTCTATCGCCGTGGTGGCAAGCCTCCGATGCCAATGTTTTCACATATGCATTTATACGGAATAGAAGGCTTCGCTCTTCGCGATCCTGCGTTGCTAACATGCGTTGCTAATAAATGTAACCCTTAATTCCAGTGGCATTAAAGGTCATTTAAAAAACTGCATAGCGGAGGCAAACACGCCCACCTCCCACCTCTCACACGTGACAGCGCAGAAAGCTAGTCATTTGATTTCATGAACCTAACGACCTAACCTACAAAAACTGTCTTTTATTGTTCTGTGTTTTGGAAATTTTTGTTGGAAAGTGCCGATATTCTTGCCGCTTTTTTTTGGGTGTTTTGAGTGGTATAGGAGGGTAATAATTATTGAGTGTTCCTTATTACTTACGTAAGTCATTATTTGAACGTCTTATTTAATTAATTATACAAAATTATAATGGAGGTAACTGGCGGGTGTAGCAGTTTGTTTCATAAAAATAACAATACGAGTTGTCATGACACTCAATAAATATTCGAACCTGCAATGATACTGTTGAGTATCATATAAAGTACAAATTTAGTCGCCAGTCTTATAAGGATAAATTATTTGTTAAAGACTTTAATTAATCAGGGTAAGCCGGCTCGTAGTTTTGTTAATACGTGCTATGATAAATGCAAATGGTTAAGTGGTTCATTAACTTTAAATAAATTATTGTGTTGGCCGTGTGTATTATTTTCAAATCATGGAGAAGATGCTTGGACAAAGTCTGGATTTGATAAAATCTTAAAACTTTATCTCGTTCAGTTGACACAGTCACGAACATATTAGTTGTATTTGTAAGTTACATCTTTTAGGCAAACAAAATATTATGAAAGTGATCAATTCAGCCCGTCAAATCTAAATTGACGCAGTCCTGGAAAAAAATCCTTATTTTATTTCACTGCATATTTTAATTGTAAAATAATTTGACGAAAACTACACTTTCCCGATGGTTTTGCTGAACCAATAAAATTTATTAGGTACATTATGTTTAGGTACATTAGGTATAGAATTCCCATTCTAAATTGAAAATTGTCAGATATACTTTCTAAAATTGCTAAGCTCACTATACAATAATTATACTTCATACTTCAGTAACCTGTTAGTTCGTGACGTTCTTAGAAAGCTAGTTTGGAAATATTTAAAAAAAATACATAGATATAAATTTATTAGTTAGCATTAAAATAAAACGTTTAAAATTGCTGGAAAAAATTATTATAAATTAAAACAACTTTATGTATATTACTATACTCTAAGAAAATTTTGAAGAGTCGGCAACGCTTCGCTATTTGCCACCCGCTGACACCCGCCTAACACCGGCCAACGATTTTCAGTAACCCATTAGAGTATTGTGCTTTGCATCGAATACATTCCTTAAATACGTATTCGGTCCACTGTGTTATAAAAGTTTTACGACGTCGTTAAAATGATTTACGACATTAGGAATTCTTACTTGTTTAAGACGCCAGTGACGTGTATTTCAGCTAGGTTTATTAAAACAGACACTTTTTTGAGATTGTTTCCTATATTGATTTGAATGAAAACAATTATTTCACAATTTTCGAATTTATAAAAGATATAATATATGAACGCCCATGGAATCATAAAGCTGCATTGCTTTTTTTGTTCCCCAGGCGTATTTATCATTTTCAATTCAGAATAGATGGACTTTACATTATGTTAGACAAATGTACTTAATATATTTTATTGACCAAGTAGAGGTCCTTCTCCTAACTATGCGGAATATTACTAACAAAGTTTACCATCACAAAAATTTAGGAAACAAACATTTTTACAAAATATTTTTGCCTTCCCAAAGAAAAGTCACGAGCCGCCACTGCTTTCAGGACTTTTTTGTTTAAGATGATTTATTTAAAATCCCCTAAATAAATACCGGGTGTCCACGCCACTGGACACCGGTGAAAGATGATTAATACGAGAATAATTTCCAATCAATTAGATCGGCTGAGAAACACGCGCAACTGTTAAAAAACAGGCCATGTGCTCAGTGGCAGACGAAGTCCTTATCGGTAGGTGAAGGAGGGTTATTCCAGGCCTCGTATGCGCTTCGTTTCTGGCCTATAACGTTAAACTACATCGGGCACGCGCCTACCTGATGATACACGACATAAATTTTAGGTAATTTTCTTCCTCTTGAGTTGACGAAACCCTTTGATAGTATATCTTACGTATCCCATATTTCTAGAATTTTTATGGTTTCGTTCGGCTGTCCGCAGTGCCGTTTGAGGTTTTTAAGAGCAAAGTTCTTTTTAGTTGAATTTGCCAACAGTCTTGAGGTTTCTGGTTTATGAAGGGCGTTAAACCTCTGTGACTAAAGTCAGTGCCATTAGCTTCAAGGAAGAAAGGTAAAAGTTTTTGATGATAATTAATTATTTAACTGAATATATTTTTGAATAAACTGCTTGTCAAAATTAGCGTAACCCTTTTTAGATTAGCGCCATTTGCATTATATTCGAGTTAGAGACTATTAGTCCAATCATCGAACGAAAGCAGCAAACAAAAAATATGGTCGTATAGAGATTTAAAATAGTTTTTTGCTACTCGAGTTTTAATGGCGAACATAACCAAAAGAGTCAAAAAAACGGTTTTTTGCAAATAAAAAAAGCTTCAAGTCCTACACAAGAAAGATAAATTAGAAAGTTGTAGGTCTTAAAAATGCGCGTCGAATGAAATTTGAACGAAAAAAAAAATCGGATCATAAACATTTGAGAAAAATAAAAAAAAAAAAACGTCAAAAATCGCGTTTTCGTATTTTTGCTATATAAATTCCATTTTTGTTTGAACATACTTATTGTTAACTACAAATATAGCCAAAAACAAGCGGAAAATGATCCTTTTTTTCAAAAATTCGAAAAAGTTTTATTTTTTCGAGTTATAAAGATTTAAAAACAAGAAGTTTTCAAAAATCCGCTTTTACAGAGGCAAAAATTATCGTACAGAAACGATCATGGGCTCATTTTATTCACGAAGACTTGTACTTTCATGCTATTAAAAAACAAAATCGCTTCTATTTAATTTTTGCATAAAGAGATGCGTTGTAAAATTGGATCATTTTTTCGAACCGTTTGTTTTCGAAGAACTTTTTTAATTTTTGTTTTACATTTTTGGCCGTTGTATATTTGAAAACTGGCATTCAAAACACGCATTTAAAAAAAATGATGGTCCTACGACCTCAGGGAGACAGGGAGGAAGGAAAACAAAAGTTATTCAAAAAATTAAAAAGTAAAAAAGCGATTTGGTTTTTTAATAGCATGAAAGTACATATCTTCGCGAATAAAATGTTTTTGTACGATCATTTTTGCCTCTGTAAAAGCTGATTTTTGAAAAAGTCTTTTTTTTAATCATTATAACTTTTGAAAAAAAGGATCATTTTCCGCTTGTCTTGGGCTATATTTGTAGTTAACAAGAAGTCTGTTCAAACAAAATTTGAATTTATATAGCAAAAATACGAAAACGCGATTTTTGACTTTTTTTTAAATTTTTCTCAAATGTTTATGATCCGACGTGAATTATGATAGGACGTGAAGACCAACTTTTTTTTATTTGCAAAAAACCGTTTTTTTGACTTTTGCGAATTTTTTTGGTCATGTTCGACATTGAAACTCGAGTAGCAAAAAACACTATCTTTCTTAGAATTATTTTCTCTATACGACCATATTTTTTGTTTGCTGATAACAATTAGTGACCGGTTTTCTCCCCTTTGATTGGGCTATATACGGAGTCTAGAAATGGCTTGAAGAGATGGGACAGCGACCAAATTCACAAAACTTATTGAGGAGGTCTTAGTGTGTGCCGGGATAGAGTTTTTACCCGACAGCGTCCTTCTTAGTCCATCCTATAGGTCTCTGACGTTGTTGTCAAAATCTAGCAAATACAAATTTCGACATGGGGTTGCTTTTTGGGGTGTGGACGGCGAATCGTTTAAGTCACAGCGTAGCGACCTCGGGGAACTATAACAAACCCTATAGGCTACCGAAAATAAAAAACTGCAAGTCTCTAACCCAGATAGAACGCAAATGGCGCTAATCTAAAGTGTTACGCTAATTTTGATGAGCAGTTTAGCAACAAAGTTTAGTTTCTGGCGTAACATATTTTCCAAAAACATGGTTTTTAAGAAACCTTTAATGATATATCTATAGAAAACAATCGTTAAGTTTGTCTTGGATGTATTGACATTAATTCCTTTACTAATTGCAAGATAATACAATACATACACACGTAATGGGTATACAAGCTCTTTTAGCAATTTTTACTACCCATTTCATTTTGCACGTTGGAAACACACAGAGAGGGAAAATATTAACGACCCATACATAATTAAGATAATTATTTTGATAAACGACAGTGGTCGATAAATCAATAAGCCACTAAATAAAACGAATGATAAACAGAGCCAATTACTCGTAAGACAGATAATTACTACAGAAATTAACTCTGTGCCTGCTGTAGGTAAGTTTTATAAGCAATAAGTTATAAATTACTAGTTCAATACAAAGACTGAAATCAGATTAAGTGCGGGCATTAATTACAAATACTCTATACGGATATACTCTATACACACGAGACTTGTTTGTCCCTTTTATCGACATTGCTGTAGAAAAATTTATTTTGACTTGAAATTGTAATAAAAAAATCTCTTTCACGCTTTGGTGAACGTTTTATTTTGATGTCACTTAGATTATGGCTCCCCCAAAATGTATTTTTAATGTTGCCATCATATTGTCACGATTTATACCCATTGCAATGTCTCATGCGTATATGCAGCACGCTTGATAGGTCGGTTTCAAATAAAATTCGCAATCAGTCCATTAGGCCACAAACTAGGAAGCCGAACGAGGAGATTTATCGCTATTTTCGAAGCAAGCTGCATATAAAACCAAGTATAAAATACTGGAAAACACGAATACAATTTGCATGAATCGATATTCGGCTCGCTGCAGGAAGTGTTACAGTTAACCCCATCTTATTACGTTGACTTGAGACCAGAGGCGTTAAGGTTAAGGGGTGCACTGGTTCTGGTGATTTTTCTGGTTCTTGGTGATCAGCTTTTTTGGCTATTGACGATTGAATTCAACACGTGTATTCGCAATAAACAGTTTTCTTTATGTATCAAATATCTCATTTATTTGAGAAAAGTAAAGAGAGCATTAGATGTATTTGTTTCTACGAACAAGTATTTTAAATTTTAACAAAAAATCGATTTCTTGGGACAGATTAGACTTTGAACATGAGATATTTTTTTATTAGATTTTGAACTTAATTGGTTAGATTAAAGGGTTATGGGAAGAGAAACTATTTTGAAAAATACATAGCAGTAATAAAAAAATCAAACGCAATAATTCTAATGTGATATACTTACATATTATATTGGCCAAAGCGGCAGGAATATTATTGTAATAGTAAAGGAACAAAATATATCGCCATTCTATAAATTAAAACTCTGCAGGACTGTCCCATAAAGAGAAGAAAAGTCGGTGACTTAGCTATTATGTTTAGAGCACTTAGAAACTAAAAATGACCTAAAAAATAACTCAACTGTAATAACCAACGTATTATCAACGTAGTTAATTTATGTAACAGTAACGAATAATAATAACCCATCTAGCAAAATAGAGAACACAAATAGAGACACAAGCACAAGAGCACAGTGATCTTTTTGTTTTGCAGTTTAATACCCACTATGATAAAGTGTTACATTGCTTTGGAGCTCCAGTATATTTTTTATTCATTTACATTATTTTGAAGCTCCAGTGTATTTTATCCTTAGATTTGTTAATAATGTTTAGTATTATTTGTATAAATTTATATTTATCCCATTATTTTTTACTTTCTGAATATCCATTCGACTAATTTAATATCGCCTGCTCTCGATTAATGGCGACTATAAATCTTTCTTTCCGGATTTCGCTTTTTCCGCCACGTAAATTGTCATTCGTCTCGATTACCTCCACCTCTATCACCCCCCAGTTCGTGAATAATACCCGCCCCTGACGGCCAAACTGATTTAAAACACATGGTTCCCCACGACATATCGCGTGCACGCCCTGAATTGATTCAAATAAAAATCCATTATGATCTATCTTCCGCTGTAGAAGTTATGCGTCGGATTTAATAAATCTTTGTGACGTTAAATATTCATGGCGGGGGTGGGGAATTGCAAAGCGAAATTGCGTCCCTTCGCACGATCACGACAAAGTTTTTTTTTTAATAAAGTGATTAAGTCAGTTTCGTTAAAGACCGTTTCAAATAAATTAATCGTTATGAACAGCGAGTGCTCAGGCAGTATTATTATTCAGTGTTCAGCAAGACAACTACATATTCAAGCCTTGATAATTTGACATATTCAGATATAGTAGAACTCTGTAATTTGACATGCAACATCCTGCTATGTTTGATAACACTAGCTGCAAGATTTTGCCCCTGGACAATGAGTAGTGGTTTCCGAAGTAATTTTTCCCGCTGTTATGTAGCACCGCGATGTTTTTTCTCAAAAATACACCTGTGGGATCTTATAGTACAAGTCTTCCTCTTTCGAATGCCGTTGAATTTGCTCAAATATATTATTTTTTTCGCCGATATATCGCATTTTGAAATATTCATGTTTGTGATTTTTCCTATAGCTGAAAACCCATTACGGACACGTGTATATCAAGGAGATTTTTTTTTTATTAAGAAACGTAAAAAATATTTAATAGTCAATAGCAAGTCAATATTTTCTTATGTCAAAAGATCTGCTCGTTCAGAATCTAAGGTCAGATTTTCAAAATTTTTATAAGAACATACAATATGGCCGACCTGAGTTGACTAAAGTTATAATAGCGTATATGGAACTTTCATTAACTTTTTTTTTTTAAATGAAAGAATGGCGTCTTTACTTAGATTCTTCTGTATTTTTCGGGATTTTTTTTTTAGTCCAAAAAGTACTCTAAACTACACCGGATTGTGGAGGGAGGTGGAAGCAATAGTTGATGATAGGATTTTTTTTGCCGACCTCAACTGACTAATCTTTTCAAAATCTCATGATATATGATTTTTTCTCTAGTATTAACGAGAAAATAATGTTATTGTGAGTTTTTCTTGATCCACAGTCATTTTCCTCAATCAAAATAATACTATAGAATATATTTAACTAAATTTTCAATTTTCAATGATGGCGGATTCAAAATGGCGGCCGGATTTCTCAAGAAATGGTGCGTTTTTCATTATAAAAAAGTAAATAGGAGTTTGTAATTATACTTTTCCAATATCATTTCATGTTTTAGTAACAGTTTTAGTTATTTTTGGTGAAAAAAGTCTGAAATCCAAGATGGCGGATTCAATATGGCGGACATCATTCTTGAAAATTCAAATTTTTTTTCATATTTTACGTAGAATTCTGATGGAAAATGTCCTCTCAATCTTTTTCATAAAAATGCGTTCTATCTGAATAAAAACTTATTTGTCATTCTAACCTCAAAACGAGGTTTTTTTTCCGGTGTTGAGGTTCTCATGATGAAATCATGAGAATTATATATTATGCACTTAGGGATGATCGGGCGCAAACTACTCGCCGGAAGTACACAGCCTACTTGGTTCTCGTGGTGTATATACGATTTTTTTTCACACCCACAAGAAAGTACGTTCTACGTACTATTCTTTGAATAAATATGCGAGGAAGTTCCGGAAAAAAAATCGTCAATGCGCCCGAAATCAAAATATATATTTTTCATTTATATGCGAAGTTCCGAAAAAAAAAAATTCTTCAAGCGCCTACATACCTAAGTGCATAATATATAATTCTCATGATTTCATCATGAGAACCTCAACACCGGAAAAAACTCGTTTTGAGGTTAGAATGACAAATCATTTTTTACTCAGATAGAACGCATTTTTATGAAAAGATTGAGAGGATGAGGAGATGATTTCAAGAATGATCTCCGCCATATTAAATCCGCCATCTTGGATTTCAGATTTTTTCACCAGGAATAACTCAAAATGTTACTAAAACATGAAATGACATAGGAAAAGTATAATTACAAACTCCTATTTACTTTTTATAATGAAAAACGCGCCATTTCTTGAGAAATCCGGCCGCCATTTTGAATCCGCCATCATTGAAAATTGAAAATTTACTCAAATATATTCTGTAGTATTGTTCTGATTGAGAAAAATGACTGTGGATCAAGAAAAACTCACAATAACATTATTTTCTCGTTAATACTAGAGAAAAATTCATATTTCATGAGATTTTATGCAATGTCCTCCATTTTGAAAAGATTAGAGTCAGTTGAGGTCGACAAAAAAATCCTATCATCAACTCCAACTATTGCCTCCACCTCCCTCCACAATCCGGAGTAGGTTAGAGTACTTTTTGGACTAAAAAAATGTAAAAAAAAACCTACAAATTTTCAGTACTTTTCTCCATAAAGTCAGCCATATTTTTTTCTAGAGCATTTAATCACAATTCTGACGATCCCGGAAATCGAAAGATCACATCCGAAAACATTAGGATAAGTGTTTTTTAATGAGTGAATTCATTAATTTTCCTTCGAGATTGACGCGAATTTAAAAAGGACGAAAAATTGTGTCCGTTTGGGCGTTAATGGGTTAATTATTAATTAACCTTGATATAGACCTAACGAGCCCAAAACACGCACAGAGTTTTAATTTAAATGTGTACTGTAGCAACGAAAAGCAAAATATATTTTTCATTATTTGCCTAGAATTGTTTACAATTTTAATGTTATTTCAAAACATAGCACTCGCTAAAACTGAATCAGTCTTCACAGATAAATAATTTACATTAGACGGTTATTTTCAAAAGTATTTTTTTTTTAATTTGATATTATATAAAAAGTGCTATTTTGACTTCAAAACAGTGGCATCTGGTGGAGTAGCTCTAGAGGTAGGCTATAACAATTTGAACTACTCATCGAGTCTCTGTTACCGGATTTTAGTCTCACCTAATATACTTGTCAATTCTGTTAGGACTCTGCTGTGTCAATGTAAAAATTTGGATTGTGAAATTGTAATAGTACTATGGATATTTAAATGAACGTGATCAGACTCGTCACACACATCATACCACGAATATCTGAGTATAGATTAGCTGTAAAAAATGAATAACTAACTTAAAATTAACAAGTTGTGCACAATAAATTTTGAATTTCAATAAATATTCAGCAGATATTGATGTTGTACACACTCTTTACATTGGCGCATTCGCCATGTTTTGAAAACATATGTTCCGATCGAATGTTACAAAAAACTTACGATTTGAAAACCGGATATATTAATGTAAAATTTTTTCTACGGATCTCCTATCAACACTCTATTATAGGTTCATTTATTTGGCATTTTTTTATGTCTAAAATTAACATTCATAATTTAACTATAACTATCCACTACATATTAAACATTAAGAGCATATTAAAAATATTGAAGGAATTTATAATGGTATTTAATGTAATTTCTACAAATTAAACATTTCATTACAACACATTTAAAGATAATGTTGTAATTTCTTTCTTCCACTTATATTTCCTTTTTCCATTTCCACCTGGAGCAACTGCTATTAATGTTCCTATTTGAGTATTACGTTTATTCGTATTTCATTTGACTGTAATATATCATTCTTGAGGAAGAACGTTAATTTTATATCGGTATAAAAATGATTTTTTATAATCTTCTAATTTTTAATCTTTAAATTTGTGGGCTATACCACTTTCAATATTAAAATTCATTTTTGTTATTTAAATTTTGGATGTCATTTTCACATAGGATACCAACGTTGTTTCAATAGCTGTAAATTGCCTTCTGAAGCTTTATGCATTAAAAATAGAAAAAACATTTGCATATTTCTCTATAAGCCTAAAGCAATTATTGTAATTACCAGTCGTTGATCACAATCGCCAATTAAAACTTGTTTGCCGTCCGAACGTTAAACACTGTATTAATTATATTTTGTGGTAGGTACGTAATTAAAACACCTCATTATTTAACTAATAAGCTCTGTGCAACCATTATTTTTGTATTACGGTAAATCTCTAAGCCTATATGCGTCTTTGTCTTTTACTGTAACGTCGAAAACTAATTGCCCACATTATGTACGGGGTGTTTTGCGCCACGTAACTTTCAAATCCGCAAAAAAGTATATATTTTAACTATTGTCAAGGTTTTCAACTTTGATTCATAAACTAAACTTTTGTTTTAGATTAAAAAATGCATTTAATATTCGTCTTGAAAGTGTGCTTCAAGACGCGTATTTAAAAAAAAGGGCGTCAAGATATTATAGTCACAATTTCGGGAATTTCGAAGCGGCAACGCTAAATCAATATATATGTACGTCGCATCAAAAAAGGTAGTCGCGTACAAAACTTTATAAAACTGGCCCAAATTAATATTTTTCAAATTCTCAAAAAGTCTCGCAAACTTGAACAGATCTATGATTTTTCTAGCCCAACTCGGTCAATATCGTACAATAAAACAAAGAAATGGCGTCATTATTAATTAAGGCTTGCAAAAAAATTCGATCGTTAATTATTCGAAAAGTGATTAACGAATCGAGCTGAATTTTTTTGTAACTTCATACTACAAATTGCAGTCCCTCCAAGAAATTTCATGATCATAGTCGTCTTACTTTCGAACTAAAAAAATTGTGAAAAAAAAACACTTTTAAACAACAACAAGTTAACAATAGCACTTGGAGACTTCGGGTTGGGCTTAAAATTTTGGAAATTCAATAGGCTACAATTTATTAAATGCATATCGTCCCCCAAAACACGAACTGTCGTAACTAACATTTTGTAAATTTTACAGGAGAGCTAAAAAACAAAATTACTTACCATTCAATGGTAGCTGACGGAGTATCAAAATCAAAAATCAGTTACGTCATTTCGTGTTAAATCACAGCTCTCCAACTGTAAGATACGTCAAATGGCATACTATACAATCATATTTAATTAATTCATTATGCTACACTTTATCAAGACTTATAAGAAGTAGGAAACTAAAAAATATCAACACAATGTGTATTACGCAAAAATATAATAAAAATAATACAGCAGAAATGAAATCTAGCTTCTGATCACAACTTAAAATATTAATAAAATAATGGAAAGCAGCTCAGTCGTCATGTGGCAAATTTCTATAAAATTGTTGATATTCTGGCAACCGAACTACAGGGGTTTCGCCAGAACACAGAGCAATTAAGTCGTCATACTTCTTTTTTGTTATCATCACAGGACTTTTATTTAAAGGAGATAGTTTTACATTGTAAAGTGAAGTATCCCTTAAAGTGATAAAGTGAAATCAACATACAGTCGTATGTTGATTTGAAAAAAATCTTTTTAGGCGAACTTTTGTTCACCTTCACCTCCATTATTTCGGTCCAGTTAATTTTCTTCCCAGCATCGCTGATACGTATACCCAAGATTCTCAGTTCCTGTGAGATGTCCTCAGAATTGTCAGAGCCGTCAGGCGATGTGAGAGTTTCAACGGCAATTACTGAACCTTTATACCACTTTTGTTCGTAAACATTTTAACCTTACTGCCAACATTTATCCATTTAAACTTTTGAGTCGACAACATTTTGTGTCCCGTCCTCCCATTCAACTAACACATCTATTCTAACTAACACCTATGTATATCAAATTATCAAACGATAAACGTAAGTAATTAACTACCTTACCTGTTACTCCTGTCACAATGTAATATCACAAATTTGGTAGAAGTAAGTAATTGTCACAAGTAAATCAACATAAACAACCTAGTATGAAATAGTGAGGTTATGTAGTTGATTCTGCTGCGCAGTCGAACTAGCAGATACGCCACTTTGTGTTGAGGTGAATATGGTTGTTAAAATGTAACATGAACTGACGTATCCTTCGTTACACCACATCGTGGTATCGTGTTTTTTCCTTTTGTTAGATACAACGAAGAACTGCATGTCCATTACTCAAAAAAATATACGACATACAGTGACGACACTTTGTGGCATAAAAAGGTCGCCTCCATAAAGTTTATAGTCGGCGTAACTAAATTTTTCATAATTTGTTAGTTACGATAGTTCGTGTTTTGTGGGACGATATGCTATATAAAATATGCCAAGGAACGGAGATATAAGCGAAAATGGGAAAAAAAATACGTTTTTTTTTCACAAATTGTTAATTTAAAAAAATTAGCGGGCGGTTTCAGCTCTACAAACCCCGCGTATTGTGTTCTACGCAAAAAAAATACATAGGCAACCGTCAAAATTAGCCCTATATGTTTCAAGAACACATAAAAGTCTCCGCCTACTGGACTGTTTGTAAGAAATAAGTAATATTAAATTATCCATACGAACATGCTTTTTTCGAGCTCAGTTTGAATATTCATTGCACTGCGATGCAATTTTATCAGTCCCTGGAGCAAGGGGGGGAATTAATGGCGCATAATTGTGCGGGTGGTCCTTGCACGTGCTTGTTATTTAGTGTTTCGTGCGGAGGAGAACGAGAGGATATCACTTCACGTTGATGAGACTGATAGGGAGCATAGCGTCAACTTAAGATTGCACCATTATCGTTCAAGCACTCGCTGAAGGGAAGCCGAATTTGGTAGAGTGATGAATTATCCAATGAATTTTCGAGGAGACCCTCCGAAAACATACAATTTTAATGCTATGTATATCCGTTAGAGTGTTCATTTTTATTACTAGTTGGTAATACACCGAGAAAGTTTATGAAATTGTCAATTTAAGATGGCTTACCTACCTACTTATTTAAAATAGGAATTTTGAAATGCAGGATTAATACTCAATTATGAAAGCATGGCCTACTAGTCAATATTAAGTATTTTGAAGAGATTCCGCAATTTTTATCATTGTTATACGTTTGAAGTGTAGCCATTTTCATTTAAAAAAATTATGTTTACTAAAGGCGCAGACATAATAAGAAATCATAAACCCCAAAAATATTATTTAAACATTTATTTTGAAAAAACAGCACCTCCAGATAATCATTTAGTCAATGAACACTGTAGTTAATAGGTTGTCTTTACACTATTTATTTCTTAAAAAAATGTAATAAGTATATTGTTTATATATTTTGGAAAGCGTATAATAGCAAATATTATTTTATTCTTCCTCACAACTGCGCTACTGGAGAAACCATTTTTTTATAATCTTAATCATAAATAAATTACTAGTTCAGCTAGCATGGCATAACATTCAGTAGTTCTAGCGTATTACGCCGCGTTTAATTTGTTTACCTTTTTTTTACTCCTACGTATCGTATACCATTACAATAATTGCTAAACGCAATAAACGCGATACTTGATTCCGTTTGATTTATCCACTGATTACATCTTCCTAGAATATAATTCAGTTTAATGCGATCATCAGATGGTTTCTTTTTAAAATTGCTGTTAAAACTACATCGTTGAATATTTTTAAATGATTGTTGCTTTATTGAAGAAAGTATGCCTTCCCATTATTTATGAAAAACAATTTCAGTTAAATGGCCGCCGCGGCTGGTTTGGCAGTAGTTCATTCTTTTCACCCAATTTTGCAGTACATTTTCGATTATTTGTGGCTCTATTGCACGAATAACTCGATTGATGTTTTCCTTTAGTGCGTCATTTGTTTGTGGATCGTTGGGAGTAACAACGGTCCTTAACATGTCCCCATAAAAAATAGTCCAACGGTGTTAAGTCGCAGCTGCGCGATGGCCAATTAATGTCTCCAAAACGGGTGATAATACGGTTACCAAATTTAGTGTGTAAAAGATCGATTGTTTCACGGCTTATGTGACACGTTGTTCCATCCTGCTGAAACCAAAACTCGTCCAAGTCCAAATCGTCCAATCGCGGCCACAAAAAATCAGTTAACATGTCTCTGTAACGCATTCCATTTACTGTAACGCTGTTACGATCTTCATTTTGAAAGAAGTACGGACCAATGGTGTCACCACTCCAAAACCCACACCAAACAGTCACTCTTGCAGGATGCATTGGCTTCTGTGTGACTACGTGTGGATTTTCGGAACCCCAAATCCTACAGTTCTGTTTATTAACATGTCCTCCAAGATGAAAATGAGCTTCGTCCGAAAAACTGATTTTTCGATTGAAATCGGCGTCATTTTCAAACTCAATTAAAGCCCACACGGAGAAGCGAAAACGAAGTGGATGGTCATTTTCCTTTACCTCTTGAGTAAGTTGCAACTTGTAAGAAAATAATCCCAGATCTTTATGCAATATTCTCCCCAGGGAAGTGCGACTGACATTAAGTTGTTGTGCTGTGTGACGAGTTGAGGTTCTTGGGTTTTCACGCACACTTTGGGCAACAGCAGCAATTCTTTCAGCTGTGCGCACTGGACGAGCACGTGGATGACTTCTGTTATCCATAAGCATGGCAGTTTCATGAACTTTCCTTAAGAACTTTATTACACCAGGCGCTGACGGAGCTTCATTTCGACCAAAAATTGTTCTCAATTTCCTCTCTGTTTCTGCAGCACAGCATTCACTTTGGAAATAATTTTTCAATATTTCCCAACGCTGTTCAAGCGTAGAACGATCCAGCTCTTACAGCGGAGGTTAGACACCACATATATGTCAGATGTCAAGCGCGTCAGTGTCGGCAATGTAGAAATAACACTCGGTTTAAAAAAAAACCAATAGATGGTCCACCCTTTACATACAAGCGGCACCACAACGTGGATACGCCTGTTTATAAGCGTTTCGTCGAAGGAGGCTCTTCAACCTGTAAACGACCAGAGTTTACCGCTACACTGGCACGTAACAATGCGAACGCTACAGTGCTCACAAATGCGTAAATAATCAAGTAAAACAGGTTCCTAATATTCAAATTAACCGATTGGACTTAATCTCGTATTGTTTAGAAAGTAATGTTAACTGGACGGGACCGCCTTGGTAAGGCGATTGGTTAGATAATAATCGATTCAGGATATGATATGTGTTATAGTTTTTTTTTCCAAGTGTCTATCTCTAATATGTGCGGACTGTGACTTTAAAAATATGGTTCAGTTGGGACACAGCATTATTTATTGTTATTACTAGGGACATTAGTATTTTTTTTCCTGGGTTGGCGTATACAGTGTCGCCAGAAAGTGCTCCTGCTTCCAAAATAATTTAACACCCTCGGGTTACCTGCAGTCATGAGCTTACTCTGGACCTCATTTTTGACATTTTGGTTCTCTGAAAGTATGCAGTAGATTAATACAACAATTAGTACGCTTAAATACGTTATTCTTAAACTTTATTCCCGAATTTTTATGAACATATATAGTAAAAAATGGCGGAGTTATGGTCTGTTGTCAGGAGCACGTTTTCGCGGTAGGGATGCGCTGTGGACACGATTCCTCGGCAAACGGTAATCTGAAACAAACAAAGTTGCGTTTTATTCTACATCGAATCGACTAGTGATTGAAAGTTGGAAATTAATTTACGGTGATTTTATGCAAAACGGCGACCGTTTGTAGAAAGGAGCTGTTTTTGGCCTAAAATTCGACCCTTTTAACCTTAAAAAAATATATTAATTTTGATCAGAAATTAAAATCCTACATTCAATCACGAGCCAATGTTATTGCCAACAATTCCAAAAAAGGACCCCGCAATAATCTTATGGAAATTGGGTTTCGGTCAAATCGTGGGCACAAAGCTCGAAAATCAATACTTTGGCTGCTAAGGAGCTTGAAAGCTCCAAAGCTCTACCACAAATTTATTTATTCGTGCAGTCTTTATAGATTTTTAAATAACTTATTTCTTCGATTTTAATGTCTAGGTTTATGTTTTTGAGGTTGCTAAATTCAAATCCGATGTCAAATTGTCCAAATTGACACTTAAAAAAGTGCAAATCTTATTTTTATGTTATGAGTTTATGCTTTTTAGGTAACTCAGTTCATACATGATGTGAATACAATAATTCGACAATTGTCAGCTATCAACAGGCTGTCAAATAGCAGTTATAAAACAAAAATCTTCAGTTTTTATTATAACTTTATGTCATAACAAAAATTGAAGATTTTTATTTTCTGATCGCTATTTGATAACTAGTTAACAGCTGCCAACTGTCAATTTCGTAAAACTAACATCATATTTGAATTCAGCAAAAAAAACGTAGAGTTATAACAAAAATTGAAGATATTTGTTTTATAACTGCTATTTGACAGCCTGTTGACAGCTGTCAATTGTCGAATTATTGTATTCACATCATACATGAACTGAGTTACCTAAACAGCATAAACTCATAACATAAAAATAAGATTTGCACTTTTTTAAGGCACTTTGACAGCTAATTGACAGCGTCACTGTCACGTGTCAATTTGGCCAATTTTTGCACTGTGACATTTCAAAATCGATTTGAATTTTAGCACCTCAAAAACATAAACCTAGATTAAAATGAAATTATTAAAAAAAAAATAGTTATTTAAAAACTATAAGACTGCACGAATATAAATCTTTGAGTGGAGCTTAAGTAGCTTGATTTAGAGCTTTTGCTTGGGATGACCAAACCTAAAACATTCCAAAATTCGACGATTTTACTGAAACAATCCATAAGATTATTGCTGGGTCCTTTTATTAAAATTGGAAGTTTGTCTTGATCCTGTCCACGATTTGAAAATGGTTTTGAGGGAAACGTTTAAAATTTTCTTTAAAAATCATTTAGAGTCTTCTTCTTCTTTAAATATTTTTTAAAATGATTTCAGATGGCGCCACGATGATACACAATACGTTTTTGACCTTTTCAGGAAGGGTGAAAAGGAAGAGGCGCCGCCGCTTTGGTGGTCGAGAAAAAAAGGTCCTATTCTCGTACCGCTTTAAACTTTGAACTGAACAGTCAACATATTTTCGCACTGTGATTTTCCACAAAAATCGATTTGTTCAAATTTTATGACTGCAGGTAACCCCTTAAAATGGCACCAATTCAAAGTTGACAGCTAACATCTGGCAACTGTCAAATTTGTGATTTTCCAAAAAAACACGTTAGAAAAATGGCCTGAATTGTTAATATTTCAAAGTCAGTAAGAAATTATGTTCCTAATGACATTTTACGCCTAGTATATGTCGATTTTGAGCGAAACATTTTGATAGATATCCAAAAATGTTATATTTTCGAAGTTTTTGAGTCACTCCGTAACCAGCTGACCTGAAAACATTTAAAACGCTTCAAATCAATATAAAGTCTGCTATTGCAATGCAAAGGTATCGTTGCTTTTGAAGATTATTGATATTCTTAATAGAAAAAAAGGTACTGTCTAGAGTATTTTCCAATTTCCAAAAAAAATCACCCATTGTTTTTCAACTGTTTTTTTTTATTAAACTTTATTTTGTTAGTACAAAAATGGTTTTCATTACAATTTGGCTACGAAACTACTACTTAAAAATAATAAACAATAAATAAATCGCTTTAAATGCAGAAAAATCAGTAAGAGCCATAAAAAATCTGTAACAACATGGAAGTGTCTAGCATAAAATTTGACAACTGATTTTTGGGCTGTTTTTCACCCTAAATTCTCATTTTATAGGAAATAGAAAGGTTTAACACAAATTTTGACAAGGGGATCGTATTCAGCGCTTAAAATTACTACGGAAATGACATGTATGGTTAAGAAGCGATTCATATTTTAAAAAAAAATATTTCGCAATAAAACGTATTTTGACAACAAAAAAACGGGATTTACTGAGAATATACGCGGTAGAAAGTTTTCCGAGTTAAAAAAAAATACTTCGGATTTGATAGGTTCAGTTCCTGGAGCAGATTTTGTTGTAGACCTGTGTTACCGACCGAAGAGGAAGTCGCGTCCGCTCATTACGGTCGCAGATTGCCGGCGACTGGGGAGTTCGAACCGGCGACCTCCTCGTCAGCGCCAGCAGCGTGTCGCAATCCTGGAGGGAGGCAAAGGTACGGCACCGCGTCCCCGGCGTGCCAATCGAGGCGTTGCGAGCCACCTGCCGTCTCGCGACGCACCTGTCGTGGCGTCTGCTTATCTCCACGAAGCGTAGTGTCTTTGCGGCGCACAGTGGGTTAGAATCGGAAAATCCTGGCCAAAAATCGAAAAACCAAGTTCGTTATATTCTGTTTTAATTCATATAGCTTTGTGAAGCAGGGTTTCCTGCGTGTAATACTGAAACGACAGCTACCTAGGTTTTATACCTGCCGTTCTACTTCAGTCGGAAATTGGCCACCTTCGAGTGCGTAACGGTACGAGAATCGGTCCCAGAAATACTCAACGTTCGTGTGTTATGAATTTTTGTTACCACCCGGTGTGTTCCCGATTTTAAAAGGGGGCGGCTCCTGCAGGAAGGAGGGGGGGAACGGGAAGGGGGGGGGGAGGCCCCCGCCCCGGGGGCGGCCGGGGCGGCCCCGCGCCCCCCCCCCCGCGGGGGGGGCCCCGCCGGGCGGCCCCCCCCCCCGGGGGGGGGCCCCCCCCGGGGGGGGGGCCCCCCCCCCCCCCCCGGGGGGGGGGGGGCGCCCCCCCCCCGGGGCCCCCCCCCCCCCCCCCCGGGGGGGGGGGGGGGGGGGGGGGGGGGGGGCGGCCCCCCCCCCCCCCCCCCCCCCCCCCCCCCCCCGGGCCCCCCCGCCCCCCCCCGGGGGGGGGGGCCCCCGGGGGGGGGGGGGGGGCCGGGGGGGCCCCCCCCCCCCCCCCCCCCCCCCCCCCCCCCCCCCCGGCGGGGGGGGGGCGGCGGGGGGGGGCCCCCCCCCGGGGGCCCCCCCCCCCCCCCCCCCGGGGCCCCCCCCCCCCCCTCGGCCCCCCCCCCCCGGGGGGCCCCCCCCGGGGGGGGCCCCCCCCCCCCGGGGGCCCCCCCCCAAGGGGCGGGCCCCGGGGGGCCCCCCCCCCCCCCCCGCCCCCCCCCCCCCCCCCCCCCCCCCCCCCCCCCCCCCCCCCGCGCCCCCCCCCCCCCCCCCGCCCCCCCCCCCCCCCCCCCCCCCCCCCCCCCCCGCCCCCCCCCCCCCCCGGGGGGGCCCCCCCCCCCCCCCCCCCCCCCCCCCCCCCCCCCCCCCCCCCCCCCCCCCCCCCCCCCCCCCCTTCCCCCCCCCCCCCGGCGTCCCCCCCCTTTTTTTCCCCCCCCCCCCCCGGCCGGCCCCCCCCCCCCCCCCCCCCCCCCCCCCCCCCCCCCCGGGCCCCCCCCACCCCCCCCCCCCCCCCCCCCCCCCCCCCCCCCCCCCCCCCCCCCCCCCCCCCCCCCCCGCCCCCCCCCCCCCCCCCCCCCCCCCCCCCCCCCTTTTGTTTTTTTTGTTTCTCCCCCCCCCCCCCCCCCCGGGGTGGGGTTTCCCGCCTTTTGTTTGGGTCAATTGTACCTAAAGGGGCCCCTTTTATTAATTGATTAAAAAAAAAGGGGGGGGGAAACCCCCCCCCCCGGCCCCCCCCCGGGCCCCCCCTTCCCCCCCCCCCCCCCCCGGGTTTCCCCCCCCCCGGCCCCCCCCCCCCCCCCGGGGGCCCTTTCCCCCGGGGGGGTTTCCCCCCCCCCCCCCCCCCCCCCTTTGGCCCCCCCCCCCCGCCCCCCCCCCCCCCCCCCCCCTTTTGGGGGGGGTGTGGGGGGGGGGGGGGGGGCCCCCCCCCCCCCCCCCCCCCCCCCCCCCCCCCCCCCCCCCCCCCCCCCCCCCCCCCGCCCGCGTTTTTTTGGTGTGGGGGGGCCTGGGGGGGGGGCCCCCCCCCCCCCCCCCCCCCCCCCCCCCCCCCCCCCCCCCCCGCCTTTCCTCCTCGCCCCCCCGCCCCGCCCCCCGCGCCCCCCCCCCCCCCCCCCCCCCGCCCCCCCCCCCCCCCCCCCCCCCCCCCCCCCCCTGCCCCCCCCCCCCCCCCCCCGCCCCCCCCTCCCGGCCCCCCCCCCCCCCCTTGCCCGGGCCCCCCCCCCCCCCCCCCCCCCCCCCCCCCCCCCCCCCCCCCCCCCCCCCCCCCCCCCCCGCGCCCCCCCCCCCCCCCCCCCCCCCCGGGGCTGTTTCCCACACTGTCCTGTAAATAAGGAGAGGTAGTTGTTCCTCGCCTAGGCTACTCTTGAAGTTATGTAAAATATTATCTATGCATTAGAATTCAAATTTTTGTATTTCTTATTATGGAAAATAAATGTTAACTCTGTGCTTATAATACAAACGCGCATGTTAAGGCAGCGATAGAAAAGTAGGAACATAGTTTGTATCTACAGAGGTCTAACACTAATTCACAATTTAACATGTGGGAAATATTAGTGGAATAAGAAATTCATAAAAATTGGCTGCTTGAAACTGCTTATTTCAGTGAAATATGCAAAAATAGAAAGGCGCGTCCAATAGAGCGTTCTCGGGGCCATTCTAACTGTACCTGCGTCAAAGCAGGTGTTCATCCCCGATACAATAGTAAGTCCCAACCAAGGGGCAAATGTATATACCTGGTGTACACTATTGACCAGTGGAAGGAGAAATATAGGGTGTCTCAATGTTCCGTGAAATATATATTTTTTATTTTATACTAGTTAACTGAGGTTCTCTGCGATCAATTTTTGAACACAAAATAATTTTAGTAACCTAATGTAACTTAACTGAAGACACGTTGCGTGCAATTGTAGGTTTCAAAAAGTTCTTACTTTCGGCCCTCCATTTCTTCAGGGAGTTCGATTAAAATCTAATTAATGAAAAATATAAATAATCTCATTCGAATCAAAATGTGTAGCTTTTTAAGAAAAGTTTACTTCCTGTTCTCCACCTGTTTTTTTCGGTAAGGAGATTTAGCTGAAATTATATAAGCAGAAAATATCAATGCTCTAATTTTGATCATAATAAGTACCCTCGCAAAAAAATGGTTACATGCGGTTGCTGGCGGTCCGCCATTTTGTGTCCCGTTCGAGGAGAGTATTAAATTGAAATCTTATTGACAGAAAATATGAATACTCTAATTCGGATTTTTGTTTTTTTTGCCATTTTGTTTTTTTGAAATATAAAGTACAAATTTGAAATCAGCGACCCAAAAAAATAATTCGTTATAGTTTGACAAATTTTACCACCATTACCTTTCTCGAGTTTTGGCCAGGATTTTCCGATTCTACCCCACTGAGCGGCGTGCGCGTACGGTGCGCTTGCGTAGACGGTTCGGCGCTAAGGACCGCAACGCATGGCCGATGGCGATGTTATATTCTAACCAACAAATGTAACGAAATGAGTCGTCACAAATTACAATATACTATCAGGCAAAAGTACTGGGAATCCCCCGCTCATTATGCGCGGATGTTCTTCCACAACAGTTGAGATATTCAGTGGCGGCGTAAGAGTTGTATGATTTAAGGAAGGTAACTTATTGTGCATTATTTTTGGTCATGAATTGGTTCCATTTCATTTCTTGAGTGGATTAGGTAAAGCTGATTTAGAAAATAGAGACTAGTTTCAGAGAAAACGTTGTAGGTGTGTACTGTTTTGCCTTTTTCAAACGTTGGCTTGATTTCAAAGAATTATTATATAACCTTGGAATGAACGATCATTTAACTAGAAAAAATAAGCCAGTATAAATATATTGTCTAAGTTTAAACGTGATTTTAAAATTAGGTTCCTAAAATCAGTTCCTATAGACAGCCAAAATTAAAACTAGATTGCCAAAATCCAAAGCTATATACTGTGAAGTACAATTTTTTCTTCATCATTTTCATCATTAAAGAAAAAATCCTGGTTCAATAAATCCATTTCTCCTTCAAAATCGGTTTTTTTCAATTTTTTTTTTCATGCATTTGCCTGCCCTTGTTCCCTTGCATAATTCGAACTGTATCGCAAATATTTAATATACGGTCAATCCTAACGTTTTCCCGCGATAAAAGCGCTGAGAAATACCCATTTTGTAAAAATCGATATTTTGTCCAAATATGATTAAATTATGGTATTTGGGCAATTTGAGACAGTCAATCCTAAAAACTTGGTTGCGCGTAGTTTTTTGGATGGGGAATCGAATGCGCCATGTTAGAAGACGATCCGTTTGGGGCTAAGGTCATTTTTGGCCAGTCTAGAAATTAAAAGTCCAAAAAAATGGTCTAAAATGGACCAATTCTTTTTTAGATATTTTGATTGGAACGAACGGGAAATTTCCAAGTTTTTTGAACGTTCGTTTTTGTCCAATATTTAAAAAATCATAACTCGGGAACGGAGTGCCCAAATAGGCTAACAATTTTTTTGAGATTCGGGCACACAGACGAACATATTCCCGAAGTTTGAGCAATAATTTTTTTTTGGCCATGTCCTGTTGGCATGGACTACACCATATGTATTTATTTTTAAATCATTTATACTAAAAAAAGTATGCAAAGTTAAATAAAACGTGCTATTTACTTTTTTTAAACTTTTAAACACTTAAACATTTTATAAGCAAATATTTTACATTTTTGGTATATATTTTTTAAATTATTCGCTTGATATTTTTTCTTCTTGTAACGAGCCGCCACTGGTGCGCATATTTAGACACGTGCCATCTAATCGTTTCTCGCGCATCTTTGTCGTACGATAAAGTGTAAATATTGTAACGAAAGGACCTTTTTTCTTTATATGATAACAAGTAATGATACAGTTGAATACACAGGTAGTTTTCCTATTTTTATTGCGGAAACTGCACACTGTAAACATCAGCTATGCTACTTTTAGATTTATGGAATATAAATACGGCAGGTGCAGTAGATATGTCACATAATAACAATCGGTATATATCTATTACTTGAGTATTTCAAAATCTATTAAATCAAGTATTTGACTGACTGGCTGAATCGAAAAATATTTTGATGCTTTCATTACATTTCTACAGTTAAAACATTTGTGGGTTTCCCATGGCTACTGGATTCGCTGACGTTTCACTGCTCATATTGCCACTTTCATCACAAAGCTCATGACAATGAGCAATGAAACTTCAAGTAAAATTTGAGAACTACAACAAGACCAACAAGAAGTTTATATATAGAGAAGAGAGAGAGATATACCAAGGCTGCTAGGATCATGACTAGACCCCGGTGCAATAGTGGGCAACGATCCACTGTTCTCAAGTTATTTGAAAAATATATTCACCTTTGATTATTTTTATTTGAAAAGAATGTCCTTACATCTGATTGTATTAATCTCCGTAATTAATTTTTCAAATAACTCGAGAACGGTGCCGAGGCTTGCGCCGGGCTCTAATCCTGACAAAACCATGGTCGCTCTACTGTCATGGGAACACTCTACTACATTTGATATAATTAAACAAAACGAAAAAATTCCGTCCAAAAAAGATTGACTGTTTTAGAGTGACTTCATCAATATACCTATCATTCCTTCGTATACCAATTGTATTTCTCTTAAGGCCCAGGGTTTAAGGATCTAATGATGTGGTACACTGACCAAAGTAAACTTTTTAAACTCCCATATTCCACGCACCAAGACATTTAGGCAATGTTGGTGTTCCGCAATTAACATTCTTAACTTTCAGATATTAACAAAGAGATAAAAGGGTATTACCTAAAGTAAAGATGCTTGTAAACAAAAGTATAAACTGTTAAACATAACTCTTAAATTCCTCTTTTCCGTTCATGCACCTTTCACACTAATTTATGGATGTTCATTCATTAGGTAGCTTATGAAATTAAAGAAATGGGTCTTCGCATTACCTAAATAAATTCCTTGGTAAACAACAATGGACATGAATATTTATTGGACGCTATACGTATCTTAACGAGAGAAATTATTGTACCTACGTATACGTTATGAAAGATAGCAATATTCGCGGTAAATTAGTACCGAATAGTGTCTTCTAAATTGGTTATTTAAGATTGTGCCGATTTTTTTTGTTATAAAATTTCGTTTTAAAAAAAGTTTCGGACTATTAAACATTGTGAGTGAGTTTTATAATAGTGGAAAGATCGGATGTAGGTACCCCCTGTTTAAATTAATTTAACAGCCTAAATTATGTATCAGCGGTTATTTTTGTTTCAGCAAATATGCATGTATTCGTATATATTATATTCGGTTACACTTGCTACGATAAATCAGTAGAGATATGTATAGTTTGTTGACTTTGTGTAAAAGCCAAAATATTTATATACATACAGTATGACTTATCCATGACCTACCTACATCGTATTAGTAAGTTTAGAAATAGTTGGTTAGTAGTTTTGAAAAATATTCGTAGGGTACAAAAATAACGTAAAAACATAAATTGTTTACTAGTAAATGGAGATAATTGATAAGACGCAAGTTAATCAAATAAGAATTGTAGAAAAATTATGAAGGTAAAAACAAATCTCCAAAAAAATTGGCAACGACAACAACAAAAAACATGTTGGTCGCCTTTGAAGCTGAAAAAAAATATTCAGTTTTCCTCTTACCGTCTTGAACGAAAGGAATAAACAAAATTGTTACTTTATTTGTAATCCAAACAGCTCATTGAACATTTGTCTGACGAACAATAATTCTTACAAGGATATGTTTGGAGTGATTTCTACACCACCCTATGAATATCTTTATATTGTGAGGAAGGACATTAGTGAGAGTAATGACAGTTATTAAATTTTATAGTTGATGTATTAAGTCTATTTAGTTTATGACTACTTAGTAAAGAACTTACCGGGGAACATTTGGGACATCCTATACATAATAAGGGACTGTTTGACATAAAAGTATTTGGTTCCACTTCCGGTTTTGCCGGAAGTGAACTAATTTCGATTTTTAAATGAATACCGTATATTATTGCATTTTGAAGTCTGCATAAATTTCTGAATCCAACGATACCAAATAAGTGAATTTCAAACTAATATTTTTTATTATAATGTTAGTTTTCCATTTAATTGGGTTGATTTTTCTAATGCCATGAATGCTACAAAATCAAAATTCCGTAAAATACAAATAAGTGATTTATGAGCAAATAAAGTTCACAAAATTTTTTTGGAACAATTTTTTCAAAAAACCATATTGGTCCGTGAACCATTTATTATTACTATTAATAAGTAATTTATTCTTATGTGTATTATTTGCCAAAATAGAACAAAACTAAGAAAAGATTTGATGAACTATTTGCTCATAAATCACAAATTTAGTATTTTTGACGGATTTTGATTTTTGTAGCATTACATGGGTCATTTAGAATAAATCGGAACGTTGGCACATGGCACAAAAATTATAATTGTAAAAAATATTGACGTTTGAAATGTTACTTATTTGGTATGTTGATTCAGAAAAATGAAATTCAAAAATGCAATAATATACAGGGTTTCATTTATCGTTCTACCGTTATTTGTAGAGGAAATCAGCCGTCTGTCCTTATTGTTCACAAAAATGTTAATCGCCTTTTCATTAAAGTCCGGATTTGTTTCACAAAATTTAATACAATTATATATTTGGTTTAAAATATGTCTGTTTTTATCACATTTTCATTGTGACGTCTTATATTTTCACGATAAGCACTATCAAGCTGTTGCCTTATGTCTACCTTTCCCAACACACTAAAATCTAAGATGTTATGTAAATGTTTTTCATTGTAGCTAGCATGTCTCTTAGCTCGTTTAAATTAAATGTTCTAAATCACTCACCCCTTCTTGAGTCCATGCACTTTGGTTGCCACCCATCACTAAACAAATAAAACAAAAGGACACATAACCACTTAAATCTGTCGTAGACACTACTATTCAAATTTCGTGAATAATTTCGCGATTTTCCTACGTCTGTTTTGGAAATAATCAAATCGGGTATCGGCCTTCCTAACCGTTTAATTTACGTTCGGATCTCGTATCTAATATCTTTATTAACCAATAAAAAGTCCACCGAATTCATTTTGAAACGTTTCACAATCAAAAACAGTAAAAACACACTTCTCAGCGAAGAAAATAAACAATAGCACGAAAAAGGTCACTCAACAAGTGTGACCCGTTCAGCTGAATTTCTACGGATTTAACGACTGTCTGAGTGTCTGCAATCGTCGCCAAACTTCAAGTCGCGGAAAGGGCCCGATTAAAAACGAGGGCTGGGATACTGTGTGCCCTCGGCCACGCGCGTGAAATGTGACTACGGTGGCTCGATGCGAATTCAGACTACGGTGGCTCGGTGCTCGATCGATACTCTGTCATATATATGTGATAAAATCATTATTTGTGGTATAAAAGGAATAATAATTAGAATATGAATAGTTTGTCGTATACAATTAATTGATATTATTGTAACAGTAATTTATAGTAAATTAACACAAAATAAATATTTTCTATTGATATTTGGGCTGGGCACGTGCCCCTGTGCCCTTTATCACCAGCCGCCACTGGAATGTGGCTCTCATGACGCGAAATATTTTGTCAATTTGCAGTTTTGTTTGAATTCACTGGTTTTCGAGATTGAATAATAGCTTTTGGGGGTGAACTTAAACTCCCCATTTCACCCCTTAATTGCCTTATGGGCCATAAAATACTCTTTCACCCTACCGAGTTTAATCGAAATCGGAGTGGGACACCTCGAAATGTTTCCTTATTAGACCATTATTTCATTTATAAACATACACCTATATTTCTAGACATCGAGTAATCAAATAAAGTCATCGTGTATAGCTTTCTAAGCCTTGCTCAGTTATTTACGTTTTGTTTTCAACATCAATTCACGAACATTCGTCGAGGTCTAATCGCTATTTCTGTCTTAAAACTGGATTTTTCGAATTTTCGGTGTCGCGGAAGGATTTAATTAATTTCGTGTGTCTTCGCCCAGTTATTTATCTTGCATTTCCGTTCCAAAAAAAACGCGATATTATTCACCACATTAATTTTATTAAATATTTACTGTCTACTACAGCTTATCATTTTGGAAAAATACTGTTAAAATAGGTTTATGTCTATATTCTTTCCAATAAACGTATAAAGCTGGTGTCGCGCTAACTACAAGTAGATGGAGGAAATTTTGGCGATATGCCAGGGACGGATTTAAGACCTATTAGTGTATTCCGTATAACGACAATATAATAAACAAAATAAAATAATGCCTGACAATATTACACATTACCAGTTCCAACCAGAGTACAGGGAACAAAGAGCCCCACAAAAAGGCTGATTTAAGGGGAATTTATTTTTCGACGAAACGGATCCGGATCAAAACATACCCATTCACACTTATCCCCTTAAGGATATTTCGCCTACAAAAAATGGGGGGAGGAACAGAACCAATGTATCTTAAGGGGTAGACCCATCGAAAAAAATTTTTCGATTTTTTTTTGCTTAAATGTTGTAAAAATGAAACAAAAGGATAGATGGGAAAAGAAAAATTTGTGGGGGGTTTTTTTTTTAAAAAAAAGAAGCAAATTTTTTTTTTTTTTTTTTTTTTTTAATTTTTTTTTTTTTTTTTTTTCCCCCCTTTTCGTTTTTTTATTTACCCCCCCCCCCCATTTTGGACGTGGCGAGAAATTGGAAATGGAGAATAGGCCGGATAGAGACAAGGGAAAAAATAACATGTTTTTTGAAAATTTCAGAGTGAACGTGCTTGAAACTTTAAACGGTTTCAAATCATGTTTTTCAACGGGAAACGGAATTTTTATCCTATCGACAATGACGAGCTTCATAAATTACTAAAGACATTTCAAAAATTACGGTTTTGATAAACAATAATATCGTTTTTTTCTATATAATTTCATTTTATTTTTTCAAACGCTGCATTTTCGAAAAATCACTATTTTACAATACTTGTACCGCTTTAGAAAATCTCATGTAGATAGTGAAAAACAATTGTTGTTCTAGTAACTGTTAAAAAATTGCTGTATTGCCCACCGACGGTCAACAAAAAAAAGCGTATGTGTTTGATGTGTATTTATGACGCCATTTTGTATTTTTTATGAACAAATAAATATCTGTATATACCTCATTATGTACTTAATAAAGTCCTAAAATGAATTTTTGATCGCTTTATTAGTAGAGCAGAAAATAATTCCCAAAGAATGCCTTGATTTTTCGCACTCCAGAGGGGTCTAACCCCTTAATTTTGCATAATATTAGTCATATTTAAAATCTGGAAATTTCTTGTTGGGAAATATCGGCCTCACTCTGTTCTGGCAGTGTTTTTCTCCTTTTGTTTCTGTTGCACCCTCTCCTTCTACATGTTTCCGGGCAATAAGTACAAATCGTGCCAATGGATATTCGTAATAACTTTTGCTGTCCACTTTTTTACACGAGATTAGAAAATACTTTATTTTTGCTTACTGCTATATTTATGAATATTACGTGCCTATACACACACAATACGTTTGTGTGCCTTACGTGCCTTTGTTTGTACTCGATAAGATTTTTTTTGTACAGTCAATACTGTTCTTTTCGTATTAATACGCGGTTAATTCGTTCGATATTTTAAGTATTTCGTTATCTGAAACAGTTATGCAAATGCCCTACCCGAACGGTAAACAGTAAATTTACCTTATTTAAACGTGTTATTTACCTAGTCACTATTTTTTCGAGCGTCTGTAATTAGCTAATAAATTATTTATCGTGGTTGGAATTTCTTTAAAAATCGCCTGGTAATTTAAATACCATAAATCATTACGTAGGCACACAAAGTGCTAGAAGTCAGATCTATGTATCCCCATGCATTTTGACTTTTGCATTTTTCATAACCTCAAAAAATATCATAAAAATGACCGAAAAATCCTTCACTTAAATAGAAAGGATAAATGTGGTGATCACTATATCTGTACGTAATTTGGGGCGCTGAAACTGAATCTGAGTTCGGAATTAGCCGATCAGTAAGTAATTTCAACATACCAAAAACTAACAAAAAAATATGTTACATGTAGAGTTCTTGGTGCAAAGTTCGTGCCAAGGGGGTATTCTAGTCTACAAATTTGAAAATACCGATTTTTTTCGTATTTCCAAAGTTTAGACATTCAAGAATATGCCCTTAAAAGGATTTTTCAAAATATCAATTATTTTATGAGTTACAGCCATTTTTGTGACGCGGCATCGACTCCGGTCCGACTGGAACAAATTAACAATATACGGTATACACTTTTCGTCTTTGTATTTATTTCAAATTAGTTCTGAGCCAGCCTTCAAGCAACGTGGACGTGCTAACTAGTAAAATTGCCGGAAACTTGTCTCAAAACTTTAAACGCGTTTTTCTCAAAACTACTTTTTTCGAGTTGGCGTGCACGATATCTCAAGTTCTAATGAACCGATTTATTTGAAATTTGGTGTGAATGTTCTTTATACATTCCTCTATCGTCTCAAGCCGCTCAGATCAAAATTTTTAATTTTACTATTTTTAAAAAAAATCGGAATTTTTATAAAAACGCAAAAAAATTTTTTTTCAAACGACCGTCATTTTATGAAAATTTGTTTTTGACTTTTCCAAGGTTCGGGCTATAGGGGCATCTATACTAATTAAGAATCCGTTCGGCTTTTTTGTTTCAGTTGACCAGACGGGTTGAAATCATGCACGCCAGGACACCCTTTTTTTGCCCCCCCCCCCCCCCCACTTTGTCAGTTCATAACTTTGTCAATTTTGAGTCTTTTTTTTCAGTTAATTTTTTATGTTATTTTAAAATATCAATAAACAAATGATAAAAAAATGGATAGTAAAAATATTTTTTGTTTCGTTTGTACAGAGCTTCAAAAACCGCCCGAAATTCATGCCTCTAGACTAGAATACCCCTTAAGTTTTTTAATTCTAGAGTTCTTGATTTAAAGTTCTTTGTGTAAAATTACTGCCTTGTTTTTCATAAATTCTATGTTCAAAAAAAATCAACGATAAAATAATATTTCTTACTATGTATAATAAAATGTAACATATTCGAAGACAGTAACTTTACACAAATAACTTCCTTAATAGTTAGTTAACCTTAATAGTTCTTGCCTTAGAAACAGTTCTCCTCTTAATTTATAATTTTAGTATAAAGTTCTTCTCTTAGGTTATGTTGGGTTAAGAATTCTTAGTTTAAAGTTCTTGGTGTAAAGCTCTTTATATTAGGTTTAAAATTTTTGGTTAAAGCTTTTATTTTTTTTACTAGCGACCCGCCCCGGCTTCGCACGGGTGCAATGCTGATACTAAATATAAAAAATGGTTATTGTGGGTTATCCCTAAGAGATAGACATATACCATCGCGGACTTTTTTTGTAGACCTTTTTAAGGTGTACAATACTGTAGTACATTATTTTGATCTCGTAGGGTTCAGCCAGCGTTTGCAATGTAAGCGGAAAAAAATGTGTTTATTTACGACATCACATTAGAAACCTCTAAAATTATCAGTGTTTCTCTACTATATTATGCATGTATTATACATATAAACCTTCCTCTTGAATCACTCTATCTATTAAAAAAAACCGCATCAAAATCCATTGCGTAGTTTTAAAGATCTAAGCATACATAGGTAGGGACAGACAGCGGGAAGAGACTTTGTTTTATACTATGTTATAAGATTTTGGTCATTTTTTAGGTGTTTTTTGAGGTTATCTCGAAATTCCTTAGTGATCGGCTAATTCTGACCTCAGATTTCTGTTTTTCTGTATGGTTACATATTTATTTTTACATATGGTTGTTTGAGGTTTTTCGGGCATTTTTAAAGTGTTTTTGAGGTTATCAAAAATGAAAGAGCTAATCGAACAAAACGGACATAGTTTTTCGTGTTCAGCGGGTCAAAATGCATGGGAATACATACATAGGTCTGCCTTCTAGCACTCGACTTTTCTTTTGTGTGGCTGTGTTATTATTACCACTAACAGTAATCTAACACACTTAAAATTCGTATCAGAACATTGACGACCTTATTACTGCAAAAATATGTTGTTTCGTCCACTGTCAGTGACAGAAATTTATTGCGTATGTCTTCTTTGATATTTCCCATGTCACGTTGATATGTCTTCTGTAAATAGGTATTATGTATGCACAAATCAAACCGAAATTATTTTTTATTAGATATTCTAATCTAAATGTCTGTCACATTCTCGGCGTCTACGAAATACATATCGACGATTGCAAGGAATACATAAAATATGTCTATCAACAAATGGTAACGACTGTGCAATTATTGCAAAAATCCCCACAAAATCAGATAATATATAAATACGAACTCTAAAAGTTGTTTCTCGTACACGATGCAAAATACGTACATATATACACACTTTTATTAGTTGATCACTCACGACACATAAAATCATTTTAAACTCGGCGCTCTACCGGTAATCCGTCGCGCGTCGAACAACGGAACGCTCGCCACGCTATATCAATAAATTGCAAATAGCCTTCCCTTCGCTCTCGCCACGGAAGAGTCGCAGCGCCTGATACCAGGCACGGTCAGTGGCATATGTATGCACGGGCAAGAATTACACGCGTACAAGGCGCTTAAAAATACGGTTTATACTTTAATTATGATGTTGTGTAGTGCCGACCCTGCGTTGTAGCACACGTTCCGGACCCTAGATATTATTACCCTTCTAACAATAAACGCATTATTATTATTACTTTATTGTCGAGACAAGTGAATGCCTACAATTATTTTACGTATTTTGTCCACGCCGATGCGTCGGGTTTTTTCCTTTATGGCCACCGCTTCGACGAAAGCCTTAAAATTACGTGAAAGCTGCAACAACTATTTATCATCCCCCAGTATCGTTGTTCTCGAAAGTAATCCAAATTCCGATGTATTGCCGCATTGAGTAATGCCGTTTCGCCCGCCCGCTAATGCCGCCGGAACTTTTTCCGGCACGTACGAAGCCCCTGAACGGAATTCCGCCTCCCCCGCGGCCTCATTGTGTTTATTGTCCAGGTGAGAAGCCCAGGACGACCACACCGAGATGTTTCCCACTGGGTTACCTGAAATATTTCGGCTTAAGAACGTGCAGTTTTCGACAATTAATCGGGGCGAGTGAACTATCGGGTTTTGAAATTTTTTCCTTTCGTAGCCGACCGCTTACGGAGAAATGGCGTGGCGGGAAAAGTAGAGGGGAAAGTGAAGCGGCTCTCAGGAATTTCAGATTCTAGTAGCTAAAAATATACAGGTGTTCATTCATATGTCAATAAATTTGACATTTGATAGCACAGGCCGACAAGATTTTAACCCAGAAACCAGAATATATTTTTCCAAAAGGTTTTTGATGCGCTGAATCCGAATCCGAGGTCCAAATCTCTCAATTGGCTCTGGTTTTCGAGATATCCTAACCTAAAAGTGCAAAAAAGCGATTTTGGCCTATATTTCAGGTTATTTATCGCAATTTTTTTTTTCTCAAAAAACTATGAACAACATCTTAAAGTACATGCCTTGCCCTTTTAAATGACGTTTTGAAATTTCGAAATTTTTAAGTTTGTGAATTACTCTATAATTTGAAAACCTATTAAGGATCGCGTGTACATCAAACAATCGATAGGTTTTTTGATTAGAAAACACTAAAAATGTTTGAAATTCAATAACAGGTCAATGTTTTTTTATGTAAAAGGAAAAGAAAATTTTCCTCGATAAATTTTGAAAATCTGACCTTGCTGCTATTGAATTTCAAACATTTTCAGTGTTTCCTAATCAAAAAACCAATCCACTGTTT